>JBBPND010000063.1:0-33877 GCA_038090655.1 Gastroboletus turbinatus
TTAGAAACCTCGGTTTGCCAAACAGTCCGTCGCGCGCAGGAGACGGTGGCTCCGACGTCTTGTCACGGTGTTGTCGAGTGTCCGGTTCCCAGTTCCCTGGGTCGGCGTCTTGGAGGAGGGCCGGGTTTTTGACGAACATGGGCTGGTCGGTCAAATCGTCTGGTGGAAGGGAGGATAGGTCACGGCACGCTGCGAGAAAGAGAACCATGGGCAGCGTTACCGTTTGTGATATCCATCATTTGGTATCCCACTTCCTTCTCCTTGCCCTTGCCCTTGTCTCTCTTGACCTCGAGAACCGGTTCTAAATGCTGAACGGACCCGAAACAATCCTCTCCATCGAAAAATGCTCCCACATGAGATCCACCAACGAGGCAGTCGTCCACGCGTGGAATAGCTCCCACCCTCGCAATGTCTTCCAGCCAAGCCAAAGAAACGACCGGAATCCGCCACTCCAACGCCTTGTCAAACTTGGCACCCGTTCCACAGGGACAGAGAAGGTGCGTCGACCGGCGTGAGAATGTTGGCTCAAGGGTTATCCCTACACAAGTGTGATGGTGACTAAGTGGACTAATGGAAGAGCGAAAGGAAGACGAACCGACCGCCCTCACGAGACGCCGAATCCAACACAGCTCGGACTGATCCAGACCCGACAAGCTCAGATTGATCTTCTCCGCTTCTATACCCGTGTGCGACGTCTATGAGTATTTGGAGAACGCAATTGACACGGACGCACCAGGTACTGGCGTCGTGATCCTGAGTGGTGTGAAGGATACATTTTCGTCCGGTTCACATATTCGCTCGTGGAATACGGAATGTTCGAGCCAGCATTCCGTTCTGTACTTGGTTCGTGCATAGTCGTCAAATTCGTCGCGATAGAGCTTACTTCCACTACCGCCAACGTCATCAGTGTCAATGTTTAAATCAAGAGGGGGACAGCCAGCCGGACGCTAGGAACGTACCTTATCAACCTCACGACAATGAAACTTGGTTCTTCGGCATCGTCGTCCGTCACGATACCACCACCATTCTCAATGGCAAATCGAACGTTTGGACAACGTGCTTCACCAAGAAGACGAAAGGTGTACCCAGTGAAGAGAGTCGGCATAGCTGACTCTCCTTCTGGCTGAACCAGATCACGAAGACCGCTCCCACCCGCCTCACCGGGACAAACCGAGGGACACGTCGTATTCCGCCGAAAAGGCTGTCGAGTGGTAGGTTCCTTCACAGGGACGGGAGCAAACGAGTTTGTTCGTCTAAACGACGATATGACACTCTCTTTCTCCTTTTCTTTTCCGTGTTCAGCACCTGTTCCGTTGCGATTGACCGCGTTCGGCCGAGCATGTGGCCGTGTGGGCGTCGAAGGCGACGATCGCGTAGCTTGCGACTTTGAAGGGCTGCGGACGAGTTTCCCACCGTCGAGTTCGAATCCGCGAGGTTTGAGGAGACTTTGCCAGAGTTGGAGGGTGACAGTAGGGACTGGCTTGTTGATGCTAGCTATCTCTTCCTCTTCACCGTCGACTGCAAGGTTGTTTATCACAGTGAAACTACCGGTAGGCACGACGGGCTTTACCCGCTTTGACTGGTTGACACCGTCTATGGGTATGGCCGAATTCGGGTGAGAGCCTGGGGCAGAGTTTTGGACGGGAAGCAAAGATATAGGTCCTTGGTAACAACAAGAATTACGAACAAGGCCTGGCAAGGGAACGAGTACTCACTCTCGTGCAGGGACTTTCGTTCTGGTCTCGGTCGACTCACTTGATATTTTTTTTCATCGAACCTACCTTTTAAAGCGCATCGGTGGAAGTCTCGTAGCAGAAATGAAGACAACACCCACCACCAAACTCGAGACAGTCCCAGAACCACTCCTCCCAAACAAGATGTATGTGTGCTTCTTTGCGCTTGTTGAACTTTTCCGCATACTTCATCTTATCGGTTTCTGTGTCGCCTGAGCACAGAAGATGGGTGACTCTGACAGGGCGCTCAAGGTTTTTGAGGTAGATTCCTTGATGCGCTGTCACGAGACGGTTTATCTCGGTGCGTCGATCGATGTCATCTATGCCCGAGAGGGATAGTATGACGCCTGAAAAGATGGGCAGTCGGTGTTTGGCTACGCCCTGGGACGGACAATGAGTTTGAATCAAACAGCAGCGACGTTTCGTACTTGT
The DNA here is from genome assembly GCA_038090655.1 of Gastroboletus turbinatus. Lineage (NCBI taxonomy): Eukaryota > Fungi > Basidiomycota > Agaricomycetes > Boletales > Boletaceae > Gastroboletus > Gastroboletus turbinatus. The sequence goes on from JBBPND010000063.1 coordinate 2,166, forward strand.
TCCACGTCAACGTCATCTCCGCGTAACCATATCGCATGTGCCTCTGTAATCCAATCCGAAGTCAAGATAGGGATCTTGCGCTCGAGGGCACACTGAGCACGTGAGTGAGGACAAAGGGCGGTAGTGCAAGAGAACGCACCAAGTACTTGGCTCCACCATGCGAGCTCGCGATGAGATGAGTGACGCGGTCGGTAAAGTCACTCGTAGAGCCGGCACCGAGTTCGAATGCCATTTTGAACAAGGTAGGCTGAACGCATGTATGAGTTTGGGTATGGGAATTGGTTGGCGTGACGGACCTTGTCTATTGTCCCGGTCGCACATATAGTGAAACCCTTGAAAGGTCTCGGACAAAAGTCTACCATGCTCGCAATGGGAGGCATCTCGGAGTCCGAGCTACGGTCGCACGACACGTCCAGGTCGTGAACTCGGGCGGGGCGAGCAACGAGCGGGGCGGGACGAAGTTTGACATTGGGTACCTGTGCAAAACGTTGTGGGCTGGGCTGTGGACGGTGCAGAAGACGAAACTGACCTTGTGTGATTTGTTACCGCGTCGCATCGAAGAAATTATTTATTAAATTTCGTGCAGTCGCGAAATAATCCAAGGGTGCGCGATGGTCACGTGAGAGTGTTCAGGGCTGGTCGATACGCGATGTCATGAAATAACCCCTGGCAGTAAAAAAAATATTTATATTTACGAGGTCGGTGATACGGCGACCCTTGCAGATGGCTTTTCTGACATTGAGCCATCTAATTACAAGTAAACCAACTCGACGCTGTCACATATTTATTGCGAGCATCAGTCCTTCAAACCTGCTACGATCTCATTGTCAGACCAAGTCCCAGCCAAATGCTAGGTATATCCGGATCCACTGATGTTGATACACCGAACGATCGTGGTAGGTGTTTGGGCCGAGGTGATGACTAGACACTTGTTTCTGCCACCTTCTCAGTCGCCTTGCAAGAGAGCTTGTTCCGGAGGATCATTCCCAAGCTGGGCAGATTCGTCAGGGTGCACACCACGATCTAGAGTTATCTCGTATCTCGGTCTTGTTCCACGCGGTGCACAAAGGACTGCCTCATTGTCTGAGCTCGCAGCTGATGGTAGTTTTTCCCCAGTTTACAAACACGAACAAACAAGCAACTCATGAGCTCTTGGCGCTGAGTTATCTTTGCCCATCCTCGACGTCTCCGACCGACCACAACGAACAGCTCATAATGAGCACCCTCGTCTGAGCAATGCATTCTCCATCTCGAGGCCCCCAATGGCGACCCCCGCGTGGACTTTCCAACTTGTCCTACTCTACAGCCGTGTTGTCATCTAGCAACGTACATATATTCGTGACCACATACTAAATACCTTGACCAACTTCATCAACCTACTATTCCACCATGGCCTCTCAATCTCGCCCTGAGCCAATGAATGCGTCCCCGCACCATTCAAAGGTCAAGGTTACTCTCGCTCTGTCCGATCCAGTATACGTCTCTGGCGGACACATCTCTGGAAAGATGGATGTAGAGAGCCGTGCCGACCTCGACTCTTTACTCGGTATAGGCGTAATGATGGTCGAGCTGTACGCTATTCAAGGTAGACGACCGTCTGTCCAACCACATTTGTACCAAGATGCTGATCACCGTTCAAGAGCTCAACTCTGGAGAACACTCCGCGACTTCTACCTTTATCCATTCCCGCAGGATATTCCAAGGCCCAGGTCTTCCCCCTTCCAATGCTGTGTACTCCGATCATGCTCCCGGGGTCGGCGAATTGCCTCTCCCGGCACATCATCATGCAGCCCGACGTGGTCAGACAACGTTCTTTTTCCAGTTTCCACTCCCTCCATCTTCTCCGTCTTCAATTAATTTCGGTCCCGCCAGCATCAGGTACGAAATACAGGCAAGCGTGAGCGTGGCGTGGAGAGGGGACAAACGTCTCGTCACCGATAAGCGAGAAGTGAAAGTCGTCGAGAATTGGGATCCAACGGATGATGTGCCATCACCACAGGCTGTGGTGATTACGGAGGGAGGCAAGATTTGGGCTCAGGCGACCCTAACGAACGGTGTGGTCGTGGGTGGACAATCTGCATGTATAGATCTACAGTTAAAAAATTATACACATCGTTGGGTATGTTCTTTCTATTCTGGTCACCTTGTTTTCTCTCACATTTCTGCCCAGACATCCGGTGTCACGGTCACATTAACGCGAGAACTTCACCTCTCTCGGTCATTTTTGGCTGGGAAATCACCATCTAATATTTCGGATATCGCTACTCAAGTTGAATTTCGTGGACCGGAATATTCCGTTCCTCCGGGAATAGAGGGAATAGCCAGTCTTGTCATTGATATACCTCGCCATTCGCGTGGTGTTAAAGGAGGACTACGCGTTGACGATAATGGAAAGACCACAGAGGGTTTCTTCGAGGTACGTTGCGCCCTCACATTAAGAATTGATATGCCTCCCGGAAGGTACGCTATCTACAACTTCTCCTTTACGTCTTACCAACCGTCACTAGTGAAGATACCGTCGTGATTTTGCCTCTAACAATTTACCATTCTCTTGCCGTCCCTGAAATTCCAGAGTCTCCGCCGCATCTCACATCCTCCCCCTATCCGTATGCAGTACCTGTCTCGTCAGGATTGCTTTCGCCCCCTCCTGGGACCGAATTGATGCCCGTCTATACCGGAAACCAGATGCAACAATACGATCCTATATGGACCGCCCCCTTTCTGCGACCAGTTTCTAATTGTTTACTAAACCAACATCTTGAGCAAGGGATCCATAACTGGCGAGACATTCCCTATCCTTACGCGTCACCAATGCAACGTTCCATTTCTGTGGATCCTCCTTCACAGGCACCCTATTATACGCCTGGATTGTCAACTTCATATACACCTTCACCAAGGCTCCTGCCACCGCCGCCCACACACGTGTCTTACACAAGCTACATTCATCTTGGCACACCGATAGAAACCATTGATGGTTACACGAATCTCGATCGTTTCAAAGGGGCTGTTGCTTCTTCGCCTTCACAGAACATTCGCTCAACTGCGCACTATCGCCCCGTTTCACTAAGCCCACAACGTCATTCTTCTTCACAATCACATTCCCATGATCAGCCGCGTATGCCGATTCGCGCCCGCCCACCCCCAATTCAGATACCCTCGCTACCAAATCCTCATGATTCGCAGGGAGTTTTGCACTCCCCACGCCCCGTGCCGTCACCAAAGCATTCGTTCCATGGGTTAGTCCCAAAGAGCGACAATGTCTCCAAGCTTGAGCTCATGGCCGACGAAGTTGGGAAGCAGACTGGTAACTTGAGTTTAGATTTCCCCAAAGGCGATGCGGGCGTAGACGTTCAAGGACCCCAAGGTCCTCAGCTCGATCGGCACCCCGATTCCGGCATGGACAAGACCCTCCCTGCCCCTCCTGTCCCTTCCAGTAAAGATAGACATCTTTTTGCGCAACCTCCGCGTGTCAACACACTCTTTACGACAGAGGGAATGATGGCTGACCATTCTGGTTTTCCATCCTCGACCGACTTGCCTCGCGCACCGCCCACGCCACCCATGGCGGCCATCACGCCCATCAAGTTTCCGAAGGCGCCGACCGAACTGTCAGGTTTGGGAGCTAACTTGGGAAAGGACGTATCGCCGGAGAGCGGGCTGGATGCGTTGGAGCGACGACTATTAGCAGAAGTCGGCACACGCAGGTTCGACACGGAAGAACGACCCCATGTTCGCAGCGTTGTGCAACCGATTACCATCCCACCCAGTGGACCGCCGCTTGACAGCGTCAATGACAGCGCCATCTCCAGTCTGACCCTTGCCGATCGCGAGGGCATTTTGAAGGCAAACCCAGACCGGGAACAGGAGCAAGACCGGGATTCAGACGAACGTACGCAGCACATGGGAGGAGGTGGTGGACGTAGTCCGAGCGAGGACGACAGGGATGCACGTACCCAGAAAGGCAAGAGCCCGCGGAAACTCGGCAAGAGTAAGCATAGCGAAGAAGACCTTGAAAGGGGAGGTCGGCGGCGAGAGCGTAAAAAGGTGAAGGGCGAAGAAGGGCGTAAACTACGGCAAGAAGCCAAGGGGCGCGTCGCGGCTTGGTTAGGAGAGATTGACATTTCCGCTCCGCCTGCTATGGATGATCCGGGTTCTTCTATGTCGCCCACTGCGTCGCACTTTGTGCCCATTACAGAGAGTGCGTCGTTTGGCCCAGCACCAGCGGAGATGACAGGCCACAAGCCTGAAGAGCGTCGTCGTGAAGGTAATATCTCGGCAGACAAGGACGTATCAGCCTCGCCGAACCCGCGTTCGTCTGGGTTCGTCACTATCTCTTCATTGAACGCGGCCACGAACGGCTCGGGTAGCGAAACGTCGCCGTTCAAACCCTCTCCACGTCGATCCTCTGTCAATGATTTCCGTCAGACACCCTCATCCTCACCTGACCGACCGACGACGACGCATCGATCGCCCATGTCTCGGTCACCGAGTGCAGAAGTGAAGCGGTCGCAGCCGTCGGACGTGCCGCCGCGAGCCCAATCCTCACAACCACAACCACGATTGCCACCACCCACCCAACCGACCCGTCTCTTTCCAGGACGTCTACCCCGGTTCCCATCTAAGCCCGCGGACCCCGAGGTGAAATACGACGTACGGTCTGCGCGGGGAGGTAGAGGTGGCAAGGTGACCCAGGTCGCGTCTCTCTGGGCCACCAAGGTGAATGCAAATGCCAACGCGAACACGAACGCCAAGGCGGGAGACACGATACCCATGCCTGCGTCTGCGCCTGCGCCGAAGAAACCCAAGGCGCCGCCGCCACAGCCACCGGCTGTACGCAAACCCGTGCTGAACGTGCCCAGGCGCAGCCCGATATCGACGCGCTCTCCACCCACTGGTCTCGGTGGTACTGATTCTGGTGGTGCGGGTGGTGTCCTTGCCGGTCTGAACCGCGTCGGGGTCGGGGTCGGGGTCAGAGTCGGAGGAGAGATTCGGACGGGCATGGGCACGCGCACAGGTCTAGGAACGGGGCTGGGAATGCGCGAAGTGTCCAAGGCGAACAAGGCGACGACCGTACCGGCCGTCTTGTCCTCTTCGCATGCCGTACCCATGTTGTCCTCGACGGCGTCGTTGGCGCGGGTCAAGGCGTACGGTCCGGGACAGGGACAAGGGCGGTCCTTGCCGCCTATGATCTCAGAGACCATGTCGGATTTGCGGAATGCGTCCAAGAGTTCGGGTGGTGTCAAGACGGGTGCGGGTGCGGGCGGTGGCGGCGGACAAGGACAAGGACGGGCGATGGGCGATTTGGCGTTTGGGCAGGCGCGGTTGAGAGATTTGATCAAAAAGTATCAAGGGTAGGCATGGTCGTGCGGTGTTTCATTTGTTTGTTTTTTCTTTCCTTTCTTTTTTTTTTTTCGTCGGTTGCTCTTTTCTGTTGTGTGTTGGTTCGGACACGATTATTTCCTCGTCTCATGGTCGTATACGTATGTGGTCACGTTCTCTCTTCCTCTTTTCCCTCCCTCTTCTTTCCATCTCATGCTCATCGTCTTTTTTTTTCCCTCTGATGATCTTTGTTACTGTAAGTAACGTAAATTAATGAACGTGTTGTATTTCGAGCAAAGTTATAGCTATAAACGACTAGATTTCATGATGCCCGGCCTCCGGGCCCGTACATTTGACATCACTCTTGTTCTGTCTACCTATTCTTGAGAAAACAAGGGGGAAAAGGGTATTTTGGACGTAGACATCATGATACAATGCGTTATCCTTCGTAAAAATAAAACGTGGGAACGTGTGACTTAGAGTGCGCCTCGTCCTGCAGTCTGAGTCGCGATACGTTGTGAGCACGCAGAGATGGTCAAAAGAGTGCCAGACGGTGGACGTAGGACGTACCTCGATGGGGAGAATCAACGTCAAGAGAGCCGAGACCATGAACAACGCCGCAGAGACAAACACGGGTCTATGGTCGCGACGAAACGTGCCGGTCAGCCCGGGGGAGAGGGGCAACGGAGAGAGAACACGCACCCGTTTGCAGTGTTGGCAGAGACGGTCCCCGTCTTGGGCGTCGTGGCGATCTTGATGAGCGGGGCGATGAATCCGCCGATACGGTTCAGCGTGGAACACAGGGCGTCGCCTGTGCCGCGGTGGGGTGCGGGGAACGACTCTGGGGTGTAGGCGTAGAGAACGCCGTACATCTGTATCGATGAGGAACGGTGAGTCGCTACATTGGATGTATCATACCACGCATCGATCGTTAACTTACAGCGTTCCTGGGGAGAAAAGCGAGTTAGCTCGCTCGATAGAGACCAGAAAGGGAGGGAGGGAGGAGAGATAAATGACAGCACACGCACTGCACGAGACTGTTCGCACACGAATATCCAAGCACCGACGCTTGCGTTTCGCTCGTCGTGAACAAGAACATGAATATGCTCGACAACAGCGTGAATACCGCGAGCGAGAGCTTGCGTCCACCAACCGTGAACCTGCCCGTGCCGCGCGTGAAATCGACAACATAACCGGCAATGATCGAACCGGGGATGCCGAGGACGGAGACGATGGCGTAGTTGCGGTAGGTGACGTTTAGGCTCGTCGCACCAGAGGAAGAAGAACTGCGCGCTTCGAGGTACAGCGGGAGGTAGGCGTTGTACAGGGGATATGCAATTCCGATGAGACTGGAGACGAGAGGTAAGCGCGTGGTTTCCCAGTTGAACACAAGTACGAACCCCCAAATGAGAATGATGAGTGTCGTGTTGAGTGCCAGACGACGCGTAGAGAAGAGTGGCTTGACGTGGGATCTAAGAGACGTTCGTCACAACGGATCGCCCAAAGACGGGTTCAGGCACGCACAAGGAAACATCGGTGAATGAACGGCGTAGAGAAACGCGCCAGGTCGTCGGTACTTTGGACGATTCTGAGATTTTATGAAGATCCTCAATCTTGAGTGAGATGGTCCTGCCGTTGCGACGCGCAATGTGTTCAAGAACCTAGGACGATGCAATAGTCAATTGATTGAGTCATATACCTGCCTGACGAGATGTACCGCGACCGCGTCTTCGTCACGTCCTTGAGCCACAAGGTACTTGGGTGATTCCTGTAAATCGAACACAAAGTAACGCATTATGAATGCCAGGAACGTGATTGCGCCACTATCAAGACACCGTATTGAGTCTCGAAATCCACATAGTCAAGCATTGACCGATACTGACAGGGTAAATCTACAACATCATGAAACTATGAGCGGCACATGACGGTTTTGCACTTACAGGGTATATCTCCAGCCCATGTTCTGGGACCTGGGGCACTCTCCAAAAGGTATCGAGGGGTTGCATGAGTAGTTCGCAATGAATACCCAGCTAATCAAGGAAGCAACTAGCTGTCCGAATGCCCACCATACGGAGAGCAGAGTAAGTGTCCACTGTGAAAGGCATATGTCAATAAAATACCGATCGTGGATTTCAATAGAACCCATACTTGGTGTGATGCAGGTATGAATTCCAAATAAAGAGCACCTGGAACAAACAGTTATACGAAGCATATCTTTACAACGATCATACACACCATCTACTGGGAGGCTTGAGGGGAAGATTAGCATCGTCACAGCATATATGGTGAAATGTTCGCTCACTTTCCACCAACACCAAAACCCATACACGCTATCAAGGACGAAAATGCAACAAAGTTCAGTCCGCCTCCAGCGGCAAGCCCAAAAATACCGGCGAGGAAGAGCGTGGCCTGGATCCCATGCGTCCGGTTACAATGGAACAGATATGTCCCCGAGTTCCGGAGATAGGACTTACATTCCACGATGTCTTCCTCCCTATGATGTCGGCCAAGACTCCCCAAGTGGTCGCTCCGACAATCAGTCCAGCAAACTCGGCCAGAACCGCATACTCAATTCGAGATGGATTTAATTCCTGCTGTACTTGCGAGAGCACGACCGCGAGGCCCTGAAGCCACAAATCTTTGCAAACGCGTCATGTCAGCACGTGTTCCAGGGGTGTGAAGGCACGACGCACTATCTGCTAGCCATCCCAGGCCACTAAGGATGAAGAGCTGCCACTGATAACGCCCGAATCCAATTCTGGTCGCGGGGTCAATAACATCATCACCGGTGGCTGAGAAAGATACGCACTCTTCTTGCAGGCACTTGTTGACTAGATAAACGGATGAAACGTGAATAGTGAGGGAGGGCGCCAACGAATGACTCACTGAGTGCGCACTTGAGCTCGTAATCTCGCGCGACACCATTGGCGAGGGCGAGATCTGAAGCTGAACCGCCATCTTCCTCCACTGCTACTTGCTTCTCGGCCACGACTAGATCTTCATTGGTGGTACTCATCTTATCACAAACGGGGAGATGGCAAGACGGGAGAAAAACGGCGTTCCCACGGAAGACAGAAACCGGTCGGCCTTTTGTATCCCACTGCAAGCGTCCACCGATTACAATTTAGGATTCGCTCCACCTCGGCAACGGCCCGTCGCGATGTTTGTGGCGGGCGGTTGAAGCGGACATGATGGGCCAATCATGCTGGCCGTCATGAACTGAGGTATGAGAAAATGGACGGGCGTCATTTGACAACATACCGAATGGGATGAAAAGCGCCACTGAAAGGGGTTAGTGCGACGGATCCGATCATCCTCCGAGTCGCACTGATGGCCTTCAATATCAATCCTCTTCAATGACTAACCTCTGGAGTGACGCCTAATCCGAGATGGCAACTTATCAGCGAAAAGAGACAGAACTACAAGTCTCCCGACGGAGTCTGACAGATTGCCATCAGACGAGCTTGAAATGGAACATGCCAGATCATACCTATCAGATGGGAGAGTCGTTAACGTGACATTTCCATGCGCCGGGCTTGCCACAGCGACTCATTTGCACCCAGAAACGTTCGCGCTCGCAGACCTGCGATGATTCGTGCAGTTTTCGCGTTCAGCGTGTCCGATCCGTGACCAGTTGGAATCCCGAAAAGTGGAAGACCCCAAGATCCTCCGAAAGTCCCAGCTAGAGCCTGATCAAATCGGGTGATACCTTCGGAGGATTTTGACAACTTCCGAATGCTAAGGCAGACTATCTAATGACACTTCTTGTAGCACATAAACAGTAAAGGTCCAGCACGGACTTGGAAGTCGACTTGCCTGGCGAGACATTCAGAACTTCGCCTCGAAAGCTGAGTATCCTATGTCAGGCAAGCGACCACAGATCCATCGTTGGTCATAGCGCAGACCCATGATAAGCAGAAGTATGTAGGTACTTCGAATGGTAAACGGGTGCCATGATTTCAATCCCAAAGACTACTCTTGTAATGCCTCGATTTCTCGCGTACTTTGAGCGAGGTATGCCTCATAAGAATCCTGGGCATGGTATTGTTCTGTACAACATCCGGGAAGTTGCAATCTACTTTCAGAAAGGCAGAACGACTCGGATATGATTTATCTCACCTGGCGTCTTCGTCATTGCCCTAAAACGCGCAACGACTTCTCTGTTGTGCTTAATAGCAGCTAGCTGAACATGTTTGATTGTCCCTATCACACGACATCATCGAACCTCGGGTCTCGCTCACTAGATAAGACGAACCTGAAACATGTACGACATGTGGAATAATTCGCGCGCCATTGATGGATGTGAGGAGGGTCACAGCGCCCCATGCGAGGGTATGGTGGTCACGCGCGACGCGGATGATGCAAAGATGTGTCGTTGGGGAGAAGTATTTGACTGTCCTACAGGAGTCAGGATGGTTACGTTCCAGAAAGAAGAATTCACTTGCCCGTCATCGAACCCGCGACGGCGCCCCATCCCGTATCACCGAAATTCGAGATGACGCTCTGTCGCAGGGCGAAATACACATGTTTAGCGTCAAACGAGGACGTCGTATGCGGTGCGGACACAGCCAATTTATCATTCGATACAGATATGAATTCGACGAGAAGCCATCGATTCTATGACTAGCTGTGAGCGACGCTGCAAATACGGACTCGATGAACTGGACTCGCTTTGAACCTGACCATGACGAGGAGAAGAGACTACCCCATTTGCTTATGTCATCAACACACAACTTGGACTCTTTTCTGCTCGTCGCGCTGCACGACGTCCAGCATGTCTTTCCTCGTCCGTCTCACATCTCCACGCAGTGTCCTCCAAAATTCCCTCGTTCGTTCCTACTCGGCAGTTCATGAACCCGAGCCAAATACACACTTCAAAATAACGCTCCGGCGTTCCGCCATCGCCCTCGGCGAGCGCAAGAAAGAGACGTTGACCGCGCTTGGGCTGCACAGGCGCATGCAGACGGTCTATCATGAACACACGCCCGAAACCGCCGGAAAGATACTCAAAGTGAAGGAGCTCGTCGAGGTAGAGAACGTCCCTGTGAGTGCTGTACGGACACAGTCGGAGCAGCGGTGGGAGCGAAGGGCGCCTCGGGGGTACTCGATTGGAGGCTCGCGGCTAAGAGGATTTCCATGAGTACTGTGGGTATTGACATCGTCCTTGCGCGCATATCGTTTACTCACCGGTTTCAGCCTTGCATGATTCCCTTGGAATAGACTTGCGAAGGCACAGGAACTCATTTGGCCCGCGAGGACACGGTGTGTGTACCTAGCTGCCGTATGCAGTCACCAAATTGAAGATAACGACCATGATTACTCGTGACCTCTAATAAGTCTCACCGACGTCGTTCGTACCCTAGACCTCAGTTTTCGCGCCAGCGCTGGGTGCCAACCACATTGAATTGAACAACTTCAGACCTTGTTTGTTTTTGAGATCGCGGGTGAATTTTGCCAGCTCTGAAGGAGTACATCACACTATGAATACGCTGCTGCTGCTCGCGAGCTCTGTATGGACTGCGATCGCCAAGGCTCTGGTTAGCTAGCCTTGCTCCGAGTCGAGTCAGGTCATTGGGCCTGCTGGCATGACTCCCCTGAATGCTTAGTCGAGGCTACCATTGTGGGTATCGTCTGTACAGTTGTCACCACCTGCCACTCATTTCCTGCAGAGACATCTTTCTCGTGCATGAACGTGGTGCATGAATATTGAATGTCCAGGATCCAGAGCGTGAGTTATGCCACAACTTGCCCAAATATCTCATATATGGTGTCGTTTGTGATGTATCTACAGCAGACCATTTTCCGACTGAAGACATGTGAGTCTCCGGCGTTGCTAACTCCTCGGACTCGCCGTCGTCACAGTTCGTGATGATGATCCTGCATAGTGGTGCGAGAATTCTTCCAACGCTTAGGCCAAACGTTCGCTCCTGTCCTAATCACAGTACGTCATCCTATTCTTCCCCCACCATCATTTTCGTTCCAGAGACTGCCTTTCTTTCGTGACAAACTCCCAATCTAAGAGGGATCAGTTGTTGTGCATGATCAAGAAAGCGACTGAGAAGATTGGCGTCCATCCGCCAAGAATGACGTTCAGACTTTATCCGACGTCATTGAAGGCACACGGAAGCGTGAGCGTTCGTACTGGCGTTCTCCGAGTCCTGGGGTAGGGTTCGGCGATTTATTGCTAGGCCTCGAGAGCTTCTAGAAGATGGGTGTTCGCTTCTCTACGGTACCACGGACGCCTTGGAGTAAGTCCTCGAACGGCTTGTATACTAGAGATGACAGTCACATGAATTGATGAATACTGATTTTTTAAGCAACGATAATCCTTTCTACGCAAAATCGCCTGCTCACGCGCTGGATTCAAGCTGTTGGTAATCCTGCCAGTGGGACCCCCATCAGATCGGCGGACATGCAGGCAGCGTTTTCTATTACACCATGAATTAAAAAACAGACGGTTTCGGATTGGTACATGAATTTTGGTTGTCGACACCCCTCGCTATGGACCCAGATCCCCGGGTCGGTGATATTTTGCAAGACGAAAATAGGAAGTGCGAGTGCAATGAAGAGACAAGCGTCCGAACGATGGCGCGATTTATCAAGAACGTACAAGCTGGATGTCGGATGCGTAAGTGTATGACCCATAGTGCCAGCACTGTTTGCAGAGTGCGGAGACGCGCCACGCGCCGTCGTCGTCCCGTCCCCACACAAAAAGCTCTAAGAAGCGAAAAAAAAGGGAAAATACCAGGCAGCTTCGCAGAAGCCAGCAGAAAACTGAACACGAAGCTCGGCGCCATAGGCTACAACTTGGCCTCCATCCAAGCCCCGACACCGACGTCTCTCGCGAACGCTTGCCAGCGTTTGTTGCCTCGACGTTCCTCTGCTGTGCGTTTCTCAGCCCAAGCAACGATTCCCTGGGCGAGCAGGGCGACGTCCTCTCGTGTATGAGCGGCGTGAAGGCAGATTCGGACGCGGGAGGTACCTTTTGGAACAGTGGGAGGGTAGATGGGTTTGGTGTGAAGTACCACCGCGGGAGTTGGAGTCGATGGTGTAGAAATTGAAGTTATGGGCGAGGGCGAGGATGAGGATGAGTCTGGTATCGTGGCAGAGGGAGCGGAGGTAGAAGACGCCGCGTAGGAGTGAAGGAAGGAAGATAGCGAGCGCGGTTCTGGCGTGAGTATCGGTATTATCGGCGTCGGGAGGGGCGGACGTGGTGCAGAGGGCGTGTTTTTGTTCCGCGATGCGCCAGAGCGCGCGGAGGATCCTTTGTTTCGCCATGATTGTTCGTCATGAGGGTCGATCTCCCAAGCTGACAACCTCGGTTGTTGTGGTGTTGGTTCTCTTGCTTGGTCGGAGATCGCAGGCGCGAGATGATCAGGGAGGCTAAGCAGGGATGATGGGTACTTCTTCAGCTGTGAGCGAAGAAGATCGATGAAATATGTAGAAAGGGCGAGTAGGTGTGTGGAGAGCTAAGGACGGACAGCGTTGGTCATCCATAGGTGGAAAACTTGAAGATAACCCACCGCTTCCGTCGTACCATCCTCAAGCATGTCAAACGAACAATTGATAGCGACGATGTTTGCGAATGGGAGTGTCGTAGTATATACGAGGCTCCTGGCATAATTTAGTAGATAATCTTTGACGAGCTCTGTCGTCAAGAGTACAGCTATCCATGCGAATCATCAAGGATTCTCAACGTAGTTACTCCAACGAATATACGAGATCGCTCACCTCCAGAGGAAGCCAATGCCTTGCCAAACGTGTGGAGCCTCGCAAACACCCTCTTTTCCAATCCCAGATCAACGACCAATCCACGACCCTTCGGTCCATAAATACCCGTGGCATGCGCCTCATCAACGATGATGTACCCATTACCCAAGGGTAGCATCTCCTCGACACATTCCACGATTTGCGTGAGGGGTGCGGTCGTGCCATCCATACTATACAGACTCTCAACAGCGAAGAAAACACTGGATTTACCCTTTTTCAGATCTTCACGATCCTCGAGGAGCTTAGAGAGGGCGAGACGTAGATCGAGGACGGAATTATGTGGGAAGGGTAGGAGCGAGTCTGCAGTGAGCCTAGAGAGACACATGCCATCGTGTACCGAGGCATGGATGTGTGCGTCGTACAGGACAACGTCTCCAGGCTGTGGAATAGCAGAAAAGAACCCCACGTTTGCGTCAAACCCTGAATTGAAGAGGAGAGCAGCTTCGGCGCCGAAAAACCGACACAAGCGGGACTCGAGTTCGGCGTGGGGTTTGGATGGGACAAGCAGACGAGAGCCTCCCGATCCGAGGATTTTTGGAGATGCAGACAGGGCGGAGAGAACAGAATTCCTCAATGCAGGGGAAGCGGAAAGTGAGAGATAGTCATTGGATGTGAAATCAATCTCGGTGAGCTCGATCGATGGCAGTTCTGGAAGACGACGACGGATGAGACGACGGTCTCGCGATTTCAGCGCTGCTGCGAGTTTCTCGGGCAAGGAAGCCATGGCGAAAAAAGTTGCAAGAGGGAAAGGCTCAAAGTCCACATCAGGTCTCGGCGTGCTCGGAATCTCAAGTTCATATGGTTCCGCTCCGTGGCGTCGGCTGAGCTGCCAAGGACTCTCCGGAAATTCTCATGTCATGAGCTCGTCGTCGGATGTAGATCGTTTTTACACTCGCGAAGGTGCTGTCGGGCTTGGTACATGCTGGTTTAATGAAGAACAGCATCTTTGCCGTTGGACGCCCAAGTTAACCGCCATCAAGTTGCGCCCTAGTTACGAATTCATTCTCACACGATTCCGAGTCGGACGAATTTTCAAAGCTGCCTCGGTCGGAACCAACCTACACCTATGCCAATTTCCAAGTCCATGTCAAGGATCTGCTGTGGGATTCAGCGCGAAAAAGTCATCGCAGGCTACAACGTAAATTGATCTTGGCTCATTCAGAGTGGCTTCAAAATCCGAGTGCGTCAACGCTTCGTTTCGGTCCTAGTTAGCAGGGCAGCGATGGTCTAATGCAGGTTACGGCGGGCCCTTCGCAATCATGATAACCAGGTCTTACGGAACCGCTGATCTAGACAGTGCACAACCACTTGGTTGAAGTGTGCGTTGCGCATGTACGGTGGCTCAAGTGACCGGGGATCACTGTACCAGTGATGGCACAGTCTCCGGCGGCCGACACGACTGCTATTTGTCAGCTTTTATTGATTCATCACATCAGCTGCACAGGAAGTGAGTACCGCAGCAGACTATTCAATTCGAAGTGTATAAACCTGCGTACGGACCAGTTTAACTCCATACACCCCACATTCTTCTCGAATCTACTCGTTGTTCGCCGACACCGTTCAGCTCCCTAATCATGTACATAGCTGGTCTCAACCCCTCCCTTTCTTCCCCCCAGTGGCTCGAAGTGTTCGTTGTGCTGAGTACTGCAGACTATTTCCGATACATCTTCGCAAAAATAAAAGAAACCGCCGTCATCTCCGAGTCCAAAGGCGGACGCATTAGACCAGAATCCATGCCACCCACTCTCCTGGGAAGGATCATCACCCCTATCCACGGCCTTGCTATTTTCATTCCGCCCCTGACCTATGTTGGCGCATTGGTGCTCAATCGGTTCCAGCCGCCGGAGTGGATGGCAAGGTTCGCCTTTTCAGCTGAAATGATGGACTCGACCTGGACGAACGCGTCGAGGGTAGTGGCTTGCTTCGCCAGTTTTGCCCTCAGGAGCCTTACGAACAGCACGTCCAAACATTTAGGGGACCAGTGGCATACTATCGGGGTGGGTATCGGACATGGTTGTCGTCTCACTTGTTTTGACCTCCACCAATAGCGTCGCGAAAAGCCTAGGGTCGTCAAGACCGGCCCGTATGCATGGGTTCGTCACCCAGGGTACAGGTAAGCCGTTCTCTGATGCCGAACCTGCGTTTTCTTACATGAAATGAACATAAAATAGCTCAGTCCTCTTACAGGAGGCATTGTGGTCTATCATGTTCTGGTCATACATACCTCTCGTGGCCCTTGGTATCACAGCACTTGCATTCGCAGTCAAGATGCCGATCGAGGCACGTTTCTTTGTTTGAATTCCTGCTCGTACTCTGATGGAAATTGTAGGAGAGTTTGATTCAAAAAGATGATAGCGTCAGAGATGAATATCAGCAATATAAGAAAGAGGTTCCTGCAAGAATTATTCCGTATGTCTGGTAGATTACATCTTCATCACGCCTTTCCCCCCGTACTCGCCTGCGTCGCTGGCTCAGATCCCAGTATGTTTGTGGGAAATGATCAAATAACAATCCGTCGATTATCAGACATTCTGTAATGATTTATTTTGAGAATAGTAAGGTGGTATATATGTGTAGGAAGTAGTATTTCAAGTACACATTCTGCGTCACGTTTTTCATCCCCAAGCTCCTTTACGAACCATCGTTTCCTTCCATGCCAATGACCTTGTCTCCGTCGTCCCCCGGTTTTGTGTCAAGTTCCAATGCGACTGGATCCCCTGATTGGAAACCGTCGGTGACTGCATTACAACAATCCATTACCCATGTGGTTAGTGTGTTGGAGAATTGAGAACCTTTCGATCACAAGGTATGTACGGTACGAACATTGACGACATCGGCCTCAGAAACTCAACTACGACCGGACCCACCACCCTCTTCCCAGCCCCCGGTTATTTGTCTCCCACAGAGCTGTATTGCCATCACCTCATGCGATATGATGATCGACGTTAGAGAAGATGATGTGTGAAGATGTATATCGAATGCTATACGTGTGTAAAGATGGAAATTGGATATATAAAAAGGTATTCGTGCGAGAGGATCTGCGCTCTATCATGCCTTTTCTGTATGTATATGATGTAGGACGCGACTCAGATGGCTAGTAGGTAAATTTGTTTGATTTACGACTCACAAGAGCCATAAGAGCAATTGCGTATCATGGAACCTGTCCTAATGCTACAGATCCAGTATGGCCTGTGACTGTCCAGGATGAAAACCCACATTCCAGTTCCATAAGGTGCAGTTATTGGACAGCTAATATGGCTCCCATTGACACCAATATCATCATCCCAATGCACTTGACAGGACCCTTCATCTTGGCGCTGTGTGCAGCACTGGATGGGGTTGGGGTTGGCGCTGGCGTCAAGCACGCACTATTGAAGGTAGTGTTTGCGTATTGGTCAGTGCAAGATAGCCAGCTTTCAATTTCAGAGACGCCGCTTGAGTTCGAGCTGGGAGTCCATTCACACGTCGTCAAGGTCATATTGACAGGTATTGCCATGCTTTGGGTCATGACGGCCTGAGTTGTGCTGCTCGTCGTGACTGCCATACCGATTTGTGCGCAACAGATGGAGGCCACGGTTGCATTGCTCGTTTCGCAAACTGCCACCAGACCCGTGTTAAGGTGTCAGTCGTGTGTTATCATAGGGTCAGATGGGGGAAGCCTTACCGATCGAAGACACATACGACATGTCAACTGGCGGGAAGTATGATCGAAAGGACTCTCTGTGCTGGTTACTGGACCTGGGTAGCTGGCCCATCTGATCTTTTAAGTCTCCCACAAGGACCACGCAAAATGCCTGATTCTGGGTAGACCCTTGCCCGGATTCGGATACCTCTGGCAGAACAGCGCGGCTGGTCCGCTGCTCCAATCCCGATCCAGAACGGAGAGTGTGCCTGTCGCCAAGCCAGGCGACTGGTTGACCGATCAATGTTCAATTCCCACCCGCTACAAACCTGTGCCCTTCACTCACCAAAAGAATTCGTTCGTACAGGCCCAGACATTTGTACCGCGAATCCACAGAAAGAGTATTCATTAGTTCCCAAGCCCTGAGCACTGCAATCCAATGATAGCATAGCATGGATTGTCATATGCTCCAAATGGGAGTGCTTGTTTCGTCAAGGCTTAAGGGGTAGGGGAGCATGCAAAGGTCATTCACAACCTCTGAGTTTGCTCTGTGATTCTCAGTGGCGACTGTCACTGTCGCACAGCTAGAATCCAAGTAGCAGTGATGTCTGAATGAATGAATGTCGCCATTTATCACGAGGGACACACCTGTCGCACGGCCTTTGAGCGGTTGTTCGAGGATGGATCTATCTGGCCGTAATGTCTCTCGCGGTACTACCTGGACCTGGTCCTCCTGGTAGATCGCGTGGCTCATCTTCCAAAGTCATTTGATTATTTGGTGGGACCTTTATCCAAAGCAAATCTGGTCTTACCCATGATGTTTGACATACTGTAGCTCGAGGGCTTCAGCCGGCTTGTACAGCCAAACAGGCTCTGGACCAGTGGTTCGTCCGCCCAAGCCAGCCAGACGTTTTCTCGTTACCCTGGGCTATCACGCTAACGCTGGTCCGGTCGATCGGTGCTAACCAATGTTCGCGCGCGCGAACGACACTTCGAGTCAATGGACCACATGAAGAGGCTGACCTGCATGTAAATCTGTGCATGTTCATGTGTCAGATATTCGGATTCGGAACGTGAATAAAGGACATGCTCACTAGATACGGTGTGGACCATATGACGGAGGTTACAATCTATTGCATACGGGATTGCCCCTGGACTCCAAGAACAGCATGATTGTGTAGGGATGAATCGGCGTATACTCAATCATCGGCGCGGGAAGTAATAAACTTTATCAATGATACCGTCTTCAGAATTGCTGTGTGATGCGTGTTGATAATCAAACGACTATCGCCAGGGTGACACAGATCACACTGCAGTGATTTGTGAGATGTGCCCGCATTGGCACGCAATGCAATCGGCCAATAGCTGAACGATATGTATTAATTATAATAAGCAGGAAGGCCGGGAGACTGAGAAGCGGCGTTATATCGGCAGGAGCGGATGTTAAGGACTTCTTCCGTGTGACAGCCCGACAGCATCGTGGAGAAAGAAGCAAGCAAATTTTTGGGTGTCGACTAGGGTTGATCTGAAAGCAGAAATCCCCTACCATAAGGAGAATAGAAAAATGCGTTCATGCTCATTGTTTTGACGGCCGCCCAGTCAGTCAATAGACGAGATGAATGAAAAAAAAAAAACGACCAATTTACTTTACTGTGGTGAACCGTGTCCTCGTTGCACGCAAGAGACTAAGAATTCGGTGGACTTGAACTTAGTGAACAAGTGGTGTGAAAGGTCTAGAAGTGCATTTTCTCCTCCGACGGGAAACAAGATTCGGCTAGAAGCAATGTGGAAGGCCTCCTTGGCGATTCGGGCCGACTGGTTGAGGTTACGCCAGGTGAGGACCCAACATTGAATGAAGGACTCAGTACTGATCGAGGGGTAGTGAGGTGGGGCACTAAGCAGTCTGGACCTTCTAAAATAACCAGTAGATAATATTACCCAATTA
Organism: Gastroboletus turbinatus; assembly: GCA_038090655.1. NCBI lineage: Eukaryota > Fungi > Basidiomycota > Agaricomycetes > Boletales > Boletaceae > Gastroboletus > Gastroboletus turbinatus. Next base: position 20,822 of record JBBPND010000063.1, read on the forward strand.
TTGTAGGCGGGCATATGTATCCAATTGAAGGACACGGGCTATCTCGGATTGGTGCGGAAGAACGGGAGGATGCTTTGTGGGAACGTGAAAAAAAAAGGAGGCTATAGTGTCGGGCCCAGATTCAAAGTCACCATAAACGCCAAGAAAATGGTGCAGCATCACGACCCATTGTCGTTGGCCATGATGTCGGGTTGAAATGCCGCGAAACTCAACAGCCCGAGTCAGTGCAACTACCCAGCAGCGAGGGATGATATGTTGAGGGAGGATAATGTAGGGAATAATGTAGGGAATTAGGATGGTAAATTTCAGATTTGATGGTGGGGCACTGAGTTCGTAATCCGCGTCAGAGGAAGACATTTGTCAAGTCGCCGCGTGCGCCCACACATATAGTAAAATAAGATTCCCCCCCTTTCGAAGTTTTACTGATTATGGGAGCTGACAGAACTTAGCCGTGCCAGCGCTGGTACTTAAATGGTTGGTCCTTCACTATGGTACTCGTACGTTCCCTCGCTACCCATCAAAGGCTTTCAATGTTCGAATTTACAGTGCGTATCAGGTCGGTCGACCCCAACCATGTGCTGATTGTTACCTCAGTCCCACCCCACATATCAACGTGCGGAGTTGGCAATCGATTTTCTTGTAATCGGTGGCGGTCTCGCCGGTGTGTCCTGTGCACTGGCCTTGAGACGCGTAGGACACCGCGTGGTCGTTCTCGAACAGTTCAAAGACTCGGAGACTTCAACAGTTCGTATCGCACCGCTCAGCGTTTTATCTTCCTGACCAACACATAGACGTCACATGGAGGCATTCGTTTACCTCCAAACGTTGTGAAGATTTTATACAAGTGGGGGTTGAAGGACGCTTTGAGAGCAATATCTGTTGAATCTCGCTCATTTGAATGGGATAAATGTGTGTTTCTTTGGCATCGCTACCTTTGGATCTTAACGGGGATCCATAGACGAAACAGGAGAAGTGTTGGGGAGGCTCGTCTGGGAGGAGGATATCCTGACAGAGACTGGTGGAATGTATCTGTCCTGTCACGTGAGTTTCTGACTCATCTGCCGTTATCGCACAACGTCCGCCTTCTGATGCCGGATGCCGTAGCATGCTGACTTGCGCCGATTACTGCTTGACGCTGCAGTCGAGGCTGGTGTAGAAGTTCACAGCGGTGTGAAGGTAGTTTCGGTAGATTCCAACGGTTCTCACGTATTATTATCCACCGGAGCGAGGCTACACGCCGATGTTATAGTCGGGGCCGACGGCCGCTCTAGTTTGATACGACAGGCCATCACAGGGATGGATGTATATGGGGCTGCCCTTTCGCACTGCCTGTTCTACAAGTACGTTTCGTTCGTAAATTCACTGCCACATTGCTCACTGTTATGGAGACAGTGCAACCATTCCCGTAGAATTGATGCAACAAGATCCTGCTCTCGTAGACCTGTGTAGCTCAAAACATGTTGGTTTTTGGATCTTCGTTGAATAACATTCGATACTGATTCCCTTTTAGAAATTGTTTACGTGGATGGGGCATAATGCCGCTGCGGCTGGTTTTCACATGGTGAGTGTCTTGGGGTAAAAACCTGACGCCGGACCACTCAGAGCTCTTGCAGGGTGGTAAGGCTGAGTTCGCTCTTCAAATCTGGGTCCAACCGGCGCACCATAATCGTGACGGTGATTGTTGGGTAGCCGAAGTTAGCCTCAAGGAAATGCGAAGACAATTAGGTCTTTGCGAGCCAAGGTAGAGTGAACACAGTAACAATTCGATTCCTTCTCTGTAACGTCGGTTCAGGTTACTCAAGCTGGCAGCGCTCGCAAAATCCGCTGCCCGCGTTCAAGTGAAGATTATACCGCCATTGGAAAACTGGGTGCACCGTAGTGGGCGAGTACTGGTCATTGGAGAGGCCGCGCATCCACTACCGGTTCGTGCAACGGATGGGCTCGGTGATAACATCTGTTCACCATTAACACTCACGAGTAGGCTGGATCGGTCCAAGGCGGCGCACTTGCCGTGGAAGATTCTGCAGTGCTGGCAAAACTTTTCTCTCATCTAAAAACAGAGGACCAGATACCAACATTCTTGCACGCTCTCCAAGAACTCCGCGAAGGACGTTGTGCGAGCGTCGTCAAGTGTGAACAGGGGAATCTGTTGTTCCAAATGATGCCTCACAGTCCACAACAAGAGCAGCGTGACAATATGCTACGTAAACAGTTTGCCGATGGGCGGCCGATGCTCTCAAGCAGTAAACCGCTCGATCAGTGGGAACAAGTCAAGGATTTGTTTGGATACGATGCCGAAGATCAGGCGGACGACTGGTGGATCAAGTGGGGTATTCTCCAAGAGCGAGCCAAGGACCGGACTCGGGACCTGGAGGAAAGGATGAGCGCACGGTTCTCTGTGATCGGGCTGAGTCAGATCTAACCCTGACTGGTGTGCAATCAAGCCTTATTGTTTTGCATATTTCCTTTGCTGCATCCATCCGTTTTGACCATCTACGACAGCATTGCACCCTCAACTTTAATGATCTTTCACTCCACTTTGTTCTCACCATCATTCGTTGCTTGGCATTACCTCCCACTCGTGCACCTCACCAGCTTATCTTCGTACGGTGTGTGGAATCATAGACGGTACGTTATTATACCCTGCACGCTCACATTATATACAGACTGTATAAGATGTAATCATACTATATGCTGTCACTCTAATCTATGGCTAAATGATAACTTGAAACACCTCAGAGTCTAATTGACAACGCGAAATAAAGCTGACCGAAACGAGCACGTCCGATACGATCGAGGCCTCACATTGAGGGGAAGATATAACGAAATCCGTTTAGATCTAAGCATGTTTGGATGACGTGCGTATGACAGCGGGTAGCCCATACTATGTGCACTCGTAATTGTCTCGTACTTTGCCTCTAAGCTCTTAGATTGTCATTATGCCGCAACCTGGCACTGCCAAATCCCGACATCGTCGCCCTGACGAGTCTTGGGCGCATCAATGAGAAGAAACCGAGTTGCAAAAGGTTGCAAACCGTCATCGTGTGGCGAGACGTTCGAGTTTGACTCTAAATACACATCACCTGGCGTGGTCAAGAATGATCGATAATAATCTGCCAGGGTGTCACGATACTAGCATGTACTTATTAGTGGGGGGGCAGCCACAAAATCGTTCTCACCGCCGCTAAACGGTCCTTGGTTAATGGCAGGGCATGTCGCCCTCGGAACGGGGTAGGGTATAGATAGAGAAGATCGAATTTGTGGTTGAGATGGCTCCACGCGGACGAGATACCCAACGTGTTCGTTAGGGTATGAGCGAGCCCGGGCCATTTGAGCGCTGGGTAAGGCGTTATAGATAGAGGAGATCGAATTTGTGGTCGAGACGGCTCCGCGCGGAAGTAGTAAGTCAAGCTCACCCGCTCCTCAGACCGCCTCGAGCCAAATCGTGCACATCACCTTCTCCATCAACCGTATCCAACTGGTCGCGCTTTCTCTTGCAACCACTCATCTACAAAGTCTTGTCAATGAACGGGAAGTCGCTGTCCAACATTCAAAGTCTGCGCGCAGACTTTCGTAAGCGATGTGGTTGCGCCGAGTCATGGACCGGGTTGCACACAGTACCACGGTCGCAGACGACTTGGATCACTCTTGAGATCCGGGGACCGGGGATTACAGGGAAATGTTGGGCGCCACTCACGTCGATATCCACAATGCTACATCTCAAAGCTTTGAACTGGGTTGAACCCAACTCGGATCCCCCATTGAACTCCGCAGTCGAGACCAACTGATCACACAACCTCATGGTCCATGGACTCTTCGAATCTCAGGTGTGTTTTGGGTCACGCTCTATTGACTACGCCTCATGCATCCACAGCGGTAAACCGCTCCACCGAACTTGTACCGAACTGTTTGATGGTTCCCTCTCGCCTGGAATGGCACCTATCCTACCTAGAATTGACAGGGCTATGCGCACGTAATTTCCGCTCAGTTCAAAGTACGAAGAACACGGGATTTGTAAGTGGTTGTGAATGAAGTTCACTCAAACTTGACTCAATCGACTATGCAATTGTTTTCAGGAGTACATTTCTTTGCATGAACCTGTGCTGGATATTGTCCTTGAAGCGTAACCGTTACCGTCAGGATGTAGGTGCGCGCCCGCCTTGCCGATTGTGTCCCAACACGTGTTTGCCTCACTTTTTCTTACCACGCGATTATCAGCCTTCTGCGTTGCGCATCATATCCTACATATCGATTAAGTGCCGCCTGTCTCCTTGCGCATGGTTGACCTCATCGAAACTGCCAGGCATGTCTTGCGCATATCTAGATAAACACCGTTGTCGCCTTCTTCGCCGCATCTCTTCTTTGCACTCCCGCCTCGTCCAACAGCTGCTTGGGTTGCCTCAAACCATACTCTTTGTTCCATTTCTTATTTCATCTATTCCCTCGAGCTTTTGCTCTTTCCACAACCATAGCGTCTCCTCCCACTCCACAGAGAAAGTCAACATTCCGTTCGCGTGTCGGAGGGGCAATACGGCGGTCGTCCACTGCGTTCAGTATCCCAGGTTTCCCAAAGCGCGGGGGCTTGGTCACACCGCCCCATCAGGACTCTGATACAGCATCCGTTACTGGGTCTGTTTCTGGTGAACTTCACCGGGAAGGCTCTACTACATCTCTCAACAAACTTGACACAACACCTCCACCGGCACCTGCCACTAACTCGAGCGTGGCAAGTCCTACACGTGAGGCTGCGGCGATGGCCGCTGAACCCTCTCGCAAATGAAATACTCAGGGCTGAGCCTTGCGTCCAATCAAGGTCCTTCTTCTCCCCGATCAAACTCAGGGACTCAACCAGCCTCGGAGTCTGTTCCTGCCACAACGACTCCACCACCTCAAGCCCCGGTGATCGCCAAGTCCCAGTCTACTCAAGCAGCTCCAGCAGTCGTCGTCGATGAAGCAAACACGTCGAAAGTGGAGGTAGCATTCGTCCATCTCTCCCCGCCGTCTCGCCTCCCTTCCAAGTCTGCCACACCCCCACTGCCAACATCGGTACCTCCCTCGGCGCCTGTTACGCCTGCTACGTTGGTTACGACTACCACTGACTACTTCAGTGATATACCACGCTTGACGACGCCCATTGGACTCCATAGCGACCCTGACACTAACGTCTGGGCGGATCATCGTGCTAACCACGACGAGCTCCGAGAGTTGCTCAGAAGCGCCGCGAGGACGCGTGTTGACGAACCAACCGTCCAAGTCATCCGCCCGTCCGTCCTCCGTGCCTTCCTCGCAGGTCGCACCGCCGCAAATTCAGAGCCGAACTACCAGCTGGAAAGCCAGTGGTGTCATTCAATCGCGCCAGACAGAGCTGGCTGGTGTCACCAAGACCTGGAGTAGCTCGAGCGAGATGGGGCTCGGGAGTAATACAAGTCTTCCGTGAGTTTCTTGAGCAATTTTGATGAGGGTGTGTCGATTGAACGAATCCTGATTGTGTTCGATAGCTTGCACAAGGATGCCAAGGCAGCGGTGGTACAAGCGCAGGTTGTTCCTGTCACTTCCCCGACGGAGACGATATTCGTCCCTAAGTGAGTAGAGTTGTATTGTCTTCTAAGGATGTGAGTCTCAGAAAAACGCTATGGGATATTGATCCTCGTTCGCCATGCGACGACTCGATGATTATAACAAGTGCCCCGCAGGTGCCTTTGCCTGCGATGGATGAGGTCATGGCTACTGGGCGAGTATTCGAGGGCTTTCTAGTGCGCTGATGGGGACCTCCTAGTCCTCTTCGTCAAACTTCATCCAGCAATTTCGATCGAAGCCTTAGTGATAGCGGGCGCTACTCATGTGTTACCGAGTAAGTTATCCTGCTCACCTGTTCATCATACTTCACCTCTTGCTTCATTCTGCCTCTTAGCGAAACACGACCCCTTATCTCCCGGTCCGTGACACTGCGAATCATCACCAACTACCCTCCTCAGACCGCCTCGAGCCGAATCGCACAGTTTGAGCAATTATAGATTTTTTGTATGCATGGTGTGGTGTACTGCAGTTGTGCTATGGTGTACCTCTCTTTTTGTGCATGCTACTGTAGCACTACTAGCACTTTCACTTTTTGCAGATGGTGCCATGTAGTATAGGAGAGGATGTAGAGTTAAAAACTTGCCTTTTCAAAGGACTTGTAACAAATTATTTTGCTGAGTCTGCCACACTTGGACTTGAAGCTTGAAATTGAACCACCACCAGTGCAGCACAACACATCTTTCAAAAAATGACTTCCCCTCATCATTCACATCCTGTATGCTTTCATATTACTATTTCTCAATTCACTCATTCCTGATGATCTTCAAGCCCCTACTGCTTCCAACATCAATACAGCAAAGTGCCACCCAGCAGCCTGAGCCTCAACAAAGTGCCCCTCCAGTTTTCCTTCGGTGTGCTTTGGATGAGTACATGAGTCACATGTACCCCAACTACCACTGGCAGCCCACCTCACAGGAAGTCCTCAGGATGACATTATATGCTATGGGTGCCACTGATGACACCCTCCTTGAGCATCTGGCCCGATTGAATCAGCAGTGGGATGACATATTTGCCAAAGCACCAAATGGGAGACTTCCTATACTTGGGGTGTGTCACTATAATATTGTTGTCTGTGCAAGTGCTAACTATCTCCAGGAAAAGCCACAGCTGAATGATTGGGATGTTTTATATTACCAGATCCCCAGCTCCACCCTTGCCATCCGCATCTGGGATGGTAACATGCAACAGTATGGACAATACTGTCTTGATTTCTTTGATGTTGGTCAACATACTGCTGTGAACACTCCCAATGGCTATACAATTGGGAGCCTTCCTAACCTTGGCCAACTTATGTATGGAGCACAGCTTGTGTCCTGGGAGACAGCCATGGGGGTAGAAGCAATTCATGAGGGCCAGGAGAAGTATAGTGTCCAAGAGGGATCTCGGCTTGTACTCACCCGTCCACATGCAGACCCTTATTTTTTTGAGATTCCCTGCAGACCATCTGCAGTTGGGATGGTCTTTGCCCAACCTCAGGCTGCCATCCCCTATTAGTTCAGCATGTAATATATTTCACTCTTCTCATGTACTTGAACAGTGGAGTTGGCGAGTTAACCAAGCTCTGATTTCCTGCAAACCTGACCAAAAAAAAAGAAAAATATCTTCCCAGGCTAGTAAACAAAAGGCACGAGCTTATACTTCACCCGCCATGCCCAACTCTCCCATTCTTTCCCAAATCTCTCAGATAATAATTGATCCTCATCCGCCACTCGACGAAAGAGCGTGACTAGCACTCCTGCCTTGACCAAACACCATCCCGCCGCTGCAACCCTGATCCACCTCCCACCCAACACACCCGACGCGCGCAACCACGCGCCAGGCTCACCATATACAATGCACGACCCGAGAATGCACATAAGCAGGCTCGCATAACCCGGATGACGAACGACAGCGTACGGACCCGTCGTGACGAGCTTGTGCTCCTTGCGGATGCATTGCTCGAACGTAAAGTACGGACCGAGGGTGCGGTAACATTGGACGCGGATGATCCCACCCGCTGTGACGAGTAACACGCCGAGGACGAATGGGACGGTCAGTCTGCTGGCTTCGGCGGGCCCGAGCGCGTCCAGGACTACCGAAATGATGGTGTTTGTGGACGATCGTGGCGTGTCCTGTAGTGAGTCAAGGATGACCATCGACTCCGCTACGGTGGTTAGCCATGTCGTGCCCTGATTGGACGGGTGAGCGCTTCATGGTTGCACGTCACTTCGAGGAGAGAGACCTTGAGGTATAAACAGCAAGGAACGCTAGCGTGTCCCCATATACGCTCCCAGGTAGATGTCGCTATGATCCTGTCTCCGGGGTCAGGAGAAGATGGACGGTGGTGCGCTATATGATAGGATATCGATGACAAGAACAGCAAAGGTAGCTTGAACCAAGTCATGGGGTGGACAGAGGAGGGGAGAAGGGAGGGAAAGTATTATAACGCTTACTCTTGATCATATATATAGGGTTGCGAGCCTACTAGTAGTCTCCATCCAGGGTTAAATCATTGGGCGTGTGCGGTAGCATACCGCTGACGCGAACTGATTGAGTCATGCAGGATGGAAGCCAATCCACGGATCAAAGTTTCAAAGGCAAAGTCCGAGACCCAAACCACACGGTGCCGCGGAACGTCTTGCAACATATTTAACATTGAGATATACGGACAGCACATCAAGTATATACACACAAGTGCCAGGAGAACGGAAGAATGAGACCATGCTATATTGAACGAGTGCCAGTGAGTATTAAGTCCAGGTAAAAGAGGCCTTTCAAAGGCTAGAGAAATAAAGGAGAGTACGTAGTAAGCCAAGGTACTTATATATACATGATGGGTGCTCGGCCTTCAATTATCCAATACGTTCGATGGGCCTACACGATGTCGACGTTGGCAACCCAATTCCCGCCAATCGTACCGCGAAATGCGACGAGATGAAACTGAGGCAGCTGCACGCCCAACGAATCCGATCTTGAATTTCGGCCTTGATGAAGCGCGATATTGTAGAACCCGATTCTTGTCGGCAATAATCCTTCCATCTCCACTTTCTAACAAGGATGAAAAGGGGGGTGCATCGAGCAGATGAAGCCTTCAATTATGCTGTCAGAGACATGGGGGTGAAGAAACGCACCCGGACTAAAGCAGCATACATCAACGAGATTTGTCGTCCGAGCCCGAATCGCGTTAACGGTCTACCGTCGTCTTCAACAGTACCGATCGTGAACAACTGGGGCGGATATCCGGGCCACTGGAGACACGTATGCGTCAGTCAACATCGGCGCAACATGATCTCCATCCACGTGTTAATGTCACTCACTGCGATAACAAACTTCAGGTCCTGCCCGAATCTATCGAAAACCACATCTTCCGCACCCTCCATAAGACTCATATCCCCTGTACAAAGAGCTGTCATGCGAACCCCTGTTCCACAGCGACACAGAGATCCTTCAGTGTTTGCGCTGACGTCTCGAACTAGCATTGGAAACCGTACCTGTCGAAGGACACTCGGGATCCAGATTTCTAAACTCGAGGACGAGCTGTGGTCCGTGCAATGGTACGCACACCGGTACCGGCTCCGCTGCGAGACCATTAGGACGCTCCCATTCAGCAACCAAGCCACGTGAACCGATGGGCTTGACAGCGTTGCGTGGGTAATTGAGATGAGCCTCTACTTGTTTACTGAGTGGGCCATTGGGATCAGTCCAGTCTGGATCGTTGCGCCTATCGGAGTAGAGGTTGTCCAGTAGCTGGCCCGGGGTCCGCGTAGTAAACGCGGGGATGGGATCTCCGAAATTATATCCTGGAGGAAATGGTGCGTGGAGTTGTGAGGGGTGGACGGTGGTGGGTGGGTGCCAGAAACCCGAATGATTTGCCGACATGATGACGAAGAAGATGGAAAATGACTAGGAGGGGGTGATTAGAGATGTCTCGTTGAACTTGCCAATTCATGTTGAAGACCGAGGTTCTTATACATCGAGTGCGCTGTCAAAGCACCATCAATATCCATGTATCTACAAAGGAGTTGGTCAATAGGAAGATCAAAGCTCAATGTGCGCGAGAGAGGTCCATTGTGTAGTGTGGACCACAAAGAGACCTTGTGGAATTTTGAAAGGATTGTGGCGCTGAACACAGTGGTCCAAGCACGAAATTAGCAAAAGTGGTTCATCGCGAGATACTGATTGTCCACGCTGCCACCAACCCATGTTTACATAGTCAAAGGCGGTGTCGCGAGCTAAGGAAAAAGGCTATATTGTTCTCAGTGCAGGTCATTATGCCAATTACGACAACCACGCAGGCGACGTTGGTGAAAGAGTATGAAATATCGGATGCAAGTACCAATGTCCTCGTAATGCATGATGGGAAGAAACAAGTCTGGTGACGGTGATGGCGACTCACGGGTCTCTCAAGACATCGAAACAGCTCTTATTTCAGCCACCCACTCCCCACGACTCGTATTCCTCACTGTGATGAGATGCAGCTGATCAAATTTGATTCCAGGAGACGACGACCCTGGATGTAATGAAGATATCGTGTAGGGTCCCGGTTGTGCGGGGGGAATGGATTGTGACGTTATTTGCTACACCACAGGGGACCCCGTGTGAGACCGAGTACGCTTCCAACATAAAAAACGGGGTAGGCAACGTACGTAGAAAAATTCGGCAAAGGCAAGGGAAACCTCGTAACCCAATTCAGCACGGGTTATCGGCTTACCGTCCGTGCCGAAAGCGGATATCACCTTGGCAAACGGTGGATAATGGGGCCACTGTAGTTGATAAGGGATAAGATATCGAGCATTGCTATCAGAATGGAGGACGCACGAGTATATTGAACCGCAGATCGGTGAGGCCCAATCCATCGAGCACACACTGATAGGGATTCTCAAGGCCGGATACATTGCCATGCAAGAGCTCCGACATTGGTAACCCTGAGCCAAGTCTCTCAGACACGCGAGGCCAAGTCAGTATACGATAACATACCTTCTACCTGAACACCGATACCCCAATCAGAACACCGGAAATCGACGACGAGGCCTGTGCCGCTCATCTGGTTGTCCACAGCGAGCAGCGGAATCTGTACGACGCCATCCAACTGTGGCTTAGTGGGCAGTGGATACGTGAGTACCGAAGTTTGCAGGGAGTGCCCACGTGGTGTTCCATTCTGCAGTGGATGTACCAAACCCGATTGGGCATGTGACCACCCGGACGGAAGCCGTATATTTCCAAATATCTCATCTAGCGGTCGATGGTCTGTACATGTAATCTTGTCGCTAGATGACGGAATGTATTGGTCCGACAGGTCTGTGGACTCGTCCATGTGATATATCTTCATGGGACCTGTGGGATCAGAATGAACAGGACCTCGGGGACCGACGGGGGAGTTTTTCTGTTGGGGACGTAAACGATGGCCAGCCGTGGAGTCTAGTGGGAGGTGGGCCTGCGTTGTCCTGCTAGGATCTGATATATACCCATCCCCTGGATGGGTTTGGTCCCCCACTGATTGAATGTTTTGTACCAGCACGTGATGGGGAGATTCTTGTGGTCGTTGAGGAACATGGAGCCGTGCAACGTTGGAAGCTCCAGGATAGCGGTAATTCAAGTGCGCGAAGAGATCCATAATGCCAGACTGGCAGTGTTGATGAGAAATAGTGCGAAGTAACACTGATGATGGAGTCACTCCAAAGAAGCAGATTGCAAACACACATATATATACCTTCACGTCAAGCCAGTTTTTCTGCGGCTTGACAAGTTACGATAGTCACCCTACTTTGGGTGAACGGTGACACAGGAAGCGCTGGGGCAAGCCGAGTCGAGGCGGGTCGTGTGTGGCGCGCTTGCCGACAAGACCCGACAGATTAATGGACACGGCGCGGGGAAACCGAAGGGAGAAAGAGGGCTGGAATCACTCGACTACAGCCACGAGGCTGAGGTCGCCGAATGGCCTGAGAGGGGCGGAGGAACGTGGGGGCAGTGAAACAAGCCAACGGCGCGGTGACTGCTGTGTGGGTGAGTGGGTGAAGTGGGAGGAGTTGGCTTGAGAGAGGCTCCACCTGTTTCACAATTCGCTCCTGGCGTGTTGGCATGCTCCTGGAATGGCCCGGGTAAGTGGAACTAAGTCGGCGAAACATCCCTGGCGAATCGTTTCCGTCGATCGCACGCCAACCACCCACCAATCATTTGGTAACGGAACCCGAACGTCAGGATGATCCCCTGATTGAAAGCTGCACTGTGTAAATGGTGTTCGCGCCGCGTCCATTTACAGTAAACATGGGCCGGGCGTTGACCATGCGAATCTAGAGGTTGGTTTTGAGCTTTAGCTGGGTGCGTCGCGGGCTGGTGTGTGATCATGGATCTTTTTTTGCGACGTAAAGAATGGTGTGAGCAGTGAGCAGTCTCGGTGGTCGGCAAAGAGTCGGGTAAACCAAACAAAATTATAAGTTCAAGAATGATATTGCGCCGACAAGCTCAAATTTCCGTTTATATCAATTTCGAACCTGAGACGCGGCGCAGCTTGGACTTACTCGGCGGATAAACATCCTCCGATTATGGTTAGTAGCTGTCTACATACTAGTGGGCGCAATGGTTCTTCCAGGGCCGTCGGGCTGCAGCCCTGCCAGTGGCACTGGTAATCGCCCATATCCAAGTTTTAGGCCTGAATATACCCGAACCAGTCAGGCTGCGCTCAGCGAACCGAGTTCTTATCTCGTTCAAGTTGCCACCAGAATAAGGAGGTAGGGCGCATGCACCCGCGAAAATGCAGTCGGTGGCACCGATTAATCGGACCAAGAGGGTTTATCCCAACGAGAAGACATAACCGTCCACGTCGGATTGTCATTGCGGGTTGCTCGGGGTGCTAGCATTCGAACTTGCACCTCTCTCGCATGCTTCTCGAGCTAACTTGCAAGGAGTCCTCCAAAGGTCATTGTTTCCCTTTTCGTCGACGAAAACTTTGCCTCTGACCAACACGTGAATTCCGGTCTCCACGAACAGAGCTTTTCCATCAGATGGATGATGAATCATTCAAATGTTTTCCCCATTCACCAACGTTTTCGTCTGCCTGATCCTAATCAGATTTTGTCAGCGGTGACCTTGGAGGTGAGTACCGCACCAGTCACCCCTGTCTTGACACGCGTATAAACTTTAAACCCACAGCAACAACACAGCAACTTCATTCTCATCGACGAACCCACCACTTCACTCATGTACATCGCCGGGCTCAACCTCTCAATCTCCTCCACACAGGTGCTCGAAGCATTTGTCGTTTTCAGCGCCTTCGACTTCTTCAGACACATACGAGGCAGTATGAAGACGATCGCTGTCAACGCTGAATCAAAGGGCGGACGTGTCAGAACGGAAAACGTACCCATCCTTGGCCGGATCATCACCCCCATTCATGCACTGGCCGCCTTCGTCCCTCCAGCAGTCTATATCGGCGCACTCGTGTTCAACAAATTTCGACAGCCAGAATGGATGGCGCAATATGCACTATCAGACGAAATCGCG
>JBBPND010000064.1:0-33837 GCA_038090655.1 Gastroboletus turbinatus
GGACAAGAATTCCCGCCTCATTTCCACAGACAGGTGAGCATTTGCAGTTGATGCCAAAACATCTGTTTTAATTTGAACAGCTACTGGCTTCTAATGGGGCAAATGCCACTCAACTGGAACCTCACATTGCTACTGCTCCCTCCAGTGTTCCTCTGATGCACCCCCCTCATCCAATTCTGCATCTCCTGGTCAACCTGGCATCAATGCACCATATGCCCAGATGTTCCCTGCTCCCTCAACTCATAATGAGAGGTGGGAATGCATCAGGTCACTTTTCAATTTGATCCGAGGACAAGCTGGGGTGTATCACTACCCAACACTGAGTGTGGTCACTTTCAAGAGTGCGATGGGCATGATAGGAGTTCCTGGTCTTGGTGTGGACAGCAGCCACATTGAATGTCATTGACCAGCATTTCTGTGGTCTGATACATTATATACATTTTTATGTCACTTCTGGTGATAAAATATGACACATTTTCAGTAGAGGGAATGTGAACTGGATGCCAAAGTTGATGGATAAGATCCCAATGCTTCTGAATTCCACTTTCTGGAAGATGTATTCTGGAAGTGAAACCATGCCCCATTCTGAAATTTGGAACACCCTGGCGAGGAGCCCACAATTCATTGAAACAGTGAGTTGGCAAGTCTATAGTGAGACCACTGGTGTCGCGACCTGACACATGACATGTACAGGGCCATATATGAGGCCAAAGAACATGTCACACAATGAGATAACCACCATGCAACCAATATAGACACCACAAGATGAGGGATCGAGCGGAGAGGGCTGAGAAGTGGTGAAGAGCCATGAGGAGGCAGCAGGTGATGATGTCGAGGGTGGAGGGGTTGATGAGAGGACTTGGGCGACCAACGACAATGAAGAACATTGAGCACATGAGCATGTCAATGAAGGAACCAGTCAAACTGAGATGTCCAGGCTGAGACCACTTCGATGAGCATAGCAAATGCACCTGTGGATACAAACACACCAAACACACCCAGCGCATCACTTATGGGGGAGTGAGATGGTCAGGACATGACTGATGATGCTGGTGCAAAGGAAGAACCAAGACTGTCAGGAAACTCTGAGGGCATGACAGGCAATGACAAGCATCATCCAGATGCACCCACAGAGTCACTCGACCAGCCAGAAGGCAGAAGAGGGTGAGGTGGTGAGGTGCAGTCCAAGGAGTCAAGAGGGCATGCATAGGGCATGGGTGACAACAGTGATGAAACATGGAGAGTGTGTGATGACGAGATAGCAACCCATGAGTTGAACTGAGAGCTATCCAAGTCAATCAAGGTGGCAAAATGGAGGTGCTGTGCACAAAAGTGCAGATGCAGAGGGCCACCAGGAGGTCATAGGGACATGCCAAGCAGCACAGATTGAGGGCGAGGATAATGAGACACATGAAAAAGCATTGAGCAAGAGAGAGAAAGGTTGTACGAGGGCCCAAGGACAATGGCTGATAAACACTATAGAAGGCAATTAGTGCATCTTGACAGACGATGAGGACTCACACAACAGACCCCCAGACCATCCTCCACCACTCACTAACCCATCTGAATAATCTGCACAAAGAAACAAGTCCGCAAGTGTCAAGCTCAAGAGGGAGTAGAGAGCGGATGTGTCAGGACAATCCAGTGATGACAAGGACTCCAGTGACAGGCCAAAGGAGCTGCACAATACATATGTCAGAACATGTCCCAAAAGATTTGGAGCAAAGGAACAAGGAAGCCTCACCAAAGGGAACTCAAAATGAACTAAGTGAACCAGATGACAAAGCACTCATACCAGGCGATGTCCACAGTAACTAGAGATGTCCTGAAGATGTTAGGAAGCAGAGCATTGACAAGACAATCATGTCATATTGAGATATGTATAGGGCCAGGAGGCCAATTGAGCGAGTTGGACGAAATGGGAGGTGTTGAGATCAATCAGGAGTGCCAAAATGATGCAAATGATGTCGGAAGGTATGGAAGATGGTGTGGAATGGATGGTGCAACAAGTGGTGCACATCATGACTCAAAACAAAGTCACTAGCTGAAGAAGAAACTGGTCAGTGAGAACAGCACAAGCACACAATAAGTGGCATATCTAGGCCACCCATACCACCCAAGAATCATCCCAGACTACCAAGCCTGTGAACCCACTGCATTGATGAGGGAGGATCAAAATGCAACCTAGAAATGTCAGTTGAATCCAGATGAAAAGAAGTACCATACCAAGCTGAACAGTTGCTTCAGGGCTGAGCAGACTGGGCAGTATTCAGTGGATGGCGTAAGACAATAGCAGAGCTAAATGAGAAGCTGCCTATCACTCGGCTGGTCTTTGATAAAGCACACATTCCATTTCTGTCCAATGACTTCCGCTCCTCACTTGAATGTGTGAATAAACTATGAGAGCACAGCATGCAACTTGTCCTGCTCAGTAGCACAATATCTCCTGCAAGTGTTTCCATCTTGAGGATGTCCTTTGGAGTGCTAGAGAATGCTGTGGAGATGAGACAAAGCAGCAACCAACCAGAGTTGGAATACATCCTCAAGCAACCCCTTCGTTCTAAAGACATCCCAGGGGCGATCAAGGACATGGTATTGAGGGAACAAAAAGGGTGGACATCAAAGGACTGAGTGCTGTATTTGTTACAGTTTTGCTATCATCAGACCTCTTTTCCCTTCTTCCTTCATCTTACTGGGCCCCTGACACCTTTAGGGTACTTGCCACAATAGAGGCAAACACTTCATCAATCCACATTGATGATCTTCTCTTTGAATCGTAATTGCTTTCATTTTCTTTCTTTCTTTTGGAGAACTTTCCCATGGTCAGCGCGACCTTCCCATGCCAAACTGTTCATCAACTGTTCACCAACTGTTCACTTTTTCTTAAACTCACTCTGATTCACTCAGTTTTTTCACACTAATGGACAGCTTACATCTCCTGATGACATCTATGTCAACTTTTTTCCCCTTTACCCAGTATGACTCACTATAACTCGACATTACCCTAGGACCCAATGGTCTGTGCTCATAGTAGTCTAGTATAAATACCTGCTGATATGTACTATGGCTCTTTAGCTAGTTCTATGCAATCTACGCATAGTTTCTAGTTTCCACGAGTCCCTTGAGCTCCCTGTGTGTGCACTAGGGATAGTTGGATAGTGAGACCCCTGAGTGTCTGTAGGCTACATGTGAAGCCTACACTTGGCTAGTTACTACACAAATAGCATAACAGTATTTGTGGCATACATCGAGGATGGAGAATCCCTGGCTGCAATGGTATGTGGCTGGATATCATGAAGCAAGCATATTTGCTAATTTAGTGGGAAGACTGGCTGGCCATTCTATACTGGCGCAAAGACAGTGACCGACGAACTGTGACTGAAAATGTATGACACATGGCAAGGAGGAATAATGCTGATCATGATATGCACAAGCGCATTCAGTACTGGAAATGACTATCCTCATGTCCAACTAACCATCCATTTCAAGATGGCATTGGAAATGTGCAAACTTATCTGGGCACAAGGACATGGGGATGTGATGATGAAGGTGCAAGATGTGTTATCATTCCGACAGCATATCCCCAGCTGCCAAAAGTCATAAAGGGGGCGCAGGATCACAAAGATCTATGGTATGCACACGGGCATGTCTATGTGCATGGAGCCAGTCAATGCATACAGTTTGGGACGACACTCTACATCAATGGGAAGGGGTTGGAATACAATGATGACCCAGCGAACATACTGTGCTTGGTCTGCAAGGATAAGGCAAAATCCAGGAAAGGGATGACAGTAGTTGCCAGCCACAGATGAAGTCTGGGACTAGGGATGATGGAATTAATGTGGTGGGTAACCTGGACAGCATTGGCAGCAAGTGATGATAGCATGCTGAGAAGTCACTGAAAGCTTAGAGGGACAGCCAGAAAGAGGTATAGGTCTGTTGGGAAGGAGATCCCTGAGTAGCCTAGTGATGGTAGACTAGCTAACACTTAGTCTAGAGGCAATATGACAAGTAGAATGACCATTAGAGGCCAAAGAATGGATATTTTCCTTTTGAAAAGAGGAGATAAGATGCATAGTGAATTTGACAGGCATGAGAAATGAAACCAGTACTTAAATAGTGTCAGTTGAAGTGGTTGCTAAGATACAGTAACTATGGCAACCATCTATCATGCTTCTATCAAGGGTTACATATGACAGCTGTTAAACTTTGACAGATCTGACAGGTAGTTACATAATTGAGTCAATGACATACTACATTGAATTGACTATATCTCTGTGGATACCTATTCAAATTACATAAGTGTTTTATTGATGGATAGCCAAGCGTAAGTACATTTAGCCACCCACCTACCATTTGGCTCTGGTTGTCCATGTCCCTGAGCTATATAACATATACTCCAAATTCTCAAAATATTGACTCAATTTTGGAAGTCACTGTACATCAAACATACATCATACATCAAACATATGTTGAACATATGCTGAACATATCTACATGGGTTCTCTTTTAAGCAAAACATACATTAAACATATGCCAAACATACATCAAACATACATCAAACCTATGTTCGCTTTTTGCACCCTCACTTAGTTTTTCCCATGCTCCATCTGCTCTGATCTGGACAAGTTACTTTGATGCCCACTAACTAATGATCACCTCACATGATACACACACTGTCACCATTCATCCTGACTCACTATGACATAGAGTGGCCTGTGCCCTTCTTGTTCCACTATATAAACTTGTATCCAATGTACCATTATATATCTTGATCTAGTTGTAAGCAATACAAGTGTATTTCTTAGCATCATCCCAGGACTCCTTGTGTGCACACTCTGATACTGAGACCCCTTTGTGCAAGTCCAAGCTCTTTGGATCGCATTAGTCCTCACTCTAGGTGTCACATAGTCCACAGGGAGTGTGCTATGGTTAAGTTATACCTCTAGTGTAACACATCAGGTGATTAGAGCCTGCTCCATTTCTTACAGCTTCCTCTTTTGGCTATGGTCATTATGTGAAATGTGGCTGTGCTAACAAACAAACCATCTTAGCCATTTGATTTTGATTTTTTTCCAAGCCACCATATCATCTCTACCTACCACTTTCAGATTTCACCACTTTCACCTATTTCTCATCATGCCTACTTGTGAAAAGTGTCACCTCAGCCAGTAGCATTGGGAATATGTCCAGCGTACTGGCAGTATAGTGATAGCTGTTGGCAAATGTTGAACAGTACATCTGCCCAAATAAACATGACCTGTGCACTGTTGCATAGGTTACAAACCTCAGTACATATGTGTGTAGAATTCACTGAATTCGCTGAATAGTACTGGTGATTGTGGACAATAGGCTAGGGTCACACTGCACTGCCATCCACTACTCTACTGTCTGGTGTACACATTCACTAGCTACAAGTATTGACCTGCAAACCTGCTGAACATAGCTGCAAAGCATTACCACACATACACTATATTACATTGAACACTTCACTCAACACATGTGTGGACCTGCTGAACCTGCCAAACATTACTACTACCTAGCATTACTACTCATACTGTTTGTTCTCTAGCACACTTCACCTGACAGATGATGGACCTGCTGAATTTGCCGAACCGGAATAATCATAAGGGATTGATTACATCATCTTACTAAAAGGTGACAATGCCAATCTGTGGAAGTGGGATTCCAGGATGGTCCACTATCTATAGTACTTAGGTATTTATAGTACTCACCAAACCTTGTTCCACTTTGGCTAACTGGTGGCGCCTTGTCAGCTATATATGTAGGTCTGAAGTATTGGTCTAGTAGATTTGATCTGCCATCATTCTCCCTTGCTTGATGAACAACCATATCGCCATGTCTGACCTGTTCTATCCTAAGACCATTACAGAAAACCAGTACCATATTGCCATCCTGGACTTCATTCCCAAGCTTCGCTACTCTGTTTGCCATACCATTGGTGACAACATGGCCATGGTGTACGAGGCAATGCCTCCCTCAGCCACTCCTCTGTTCAGGACGAACATCCCCACTGACTATGCCATGCACATGCAATGCAGAGTCAGGTGGGTGCAGCAGTACTATGTAGTTCCATCACTCATATCAACCAACCCAGATGCGTGGGGTGGTGAATCCACTACTCCACCAGCTGTACAGTCCCCCTCATGTCCATCAACCACTGAACAGGCCATCCGATCACCTGCTCCATCACCCCCACCATTACGTGGATTAGGTCCTATGACTTCTCTGATTCAGAACTACAATGACAGCAAAGATGGAATGCCAAACAAATCCATTGATTCATCCAAGTCATTGTCAGAGTCTATATCAGATGCTGATGAAATTCAAAGTAACTGGTCGGATGCTCAATGGAAACCCTGAAAGGCCATGCTATTATGCCATGTTGCGTAGTAACTAGTCAGAATGTACTTCAAAAGTAGTACAAGACTTATTCAGGGAGCTTGCTATCTGGTCTACCCTTAGTGCACACACAAGGGACTCAAGGGACTCATGGTGACTAGAAACAATGCTAAGATTGCATAAAACTAGCTAAAGAGACATGGTACATGGTGGTGAGTATTTATACTGGACTATAGTAAGCACAGACCATTGAGTCCTAGGGTAACCCCTTGGTTGTAAGGTAATCTTGAGTCACTATGAATCACTACTGAATAGAGGGGATAGAAATGACATAGGTGTCATTTAGGAATGTAAGCCGTCCATTAGAAAGAAGAATCAGAATGAATCAGAACAAATTAAGAAAAAAGCGAACAGTTGATAAACAGTTCGGCATGGGAAAGTCGTGCTGACCATGGGAAAGTTGTCCGGAAGAAAGAAAGAAAATAAAAGAAGTTACAACTTAAATAAAAGATTGTCAATATTGATTGACATGGTGTTTGCCTCTATTGTAGCAAGTACCCTAAAGGTGTCAGGGGCCCATGAGAGGAAAAGGGGTTTGATGATAGCAAAACTGTAACACATGCAGGATGAAGGTGTTGGAGTACACGACATGTGACCTTTATCTGAATACCAAACCTTACATACACTTCGTATATATAAAGACATTGTGGTTGACTTTTTCCTTCATCTGTTCTCTTTCACGGTTGAGGGATAAGTCCTATTACATGTTCTCAATACTGCTGTACTTACAATGCAACCAGTGGACACGGCGTCTAGCTTCTACAGAAGGCCTTGATATAGAGACTGTGGTGAACACCAACCCCTCCTCTCCATATCATTTTGAATCTGTCACTCTTATCATTAGGTCACAGGACACTACAGCCAATGTGAGGAGGAAGCAGGAAGGCAATGTAGGAAGGCAGACTCAGAATACCACTGTTACCCTAAAACAAGACACTATTGTGGGGCTGAGTAGTAGTCAGGCTCAGGTGGATGTGCATGCACAGGCATCAAGTCTGTTAATTTGACTTAATGATCTTGCTGCTCCATGCAACAGTGATGACACAGTCCTGCATTCCCAAGTATGTCTCAACCTTCTGTAGTATAGCAACATGCATGCTATATTTAATTAGGTGGTCGCAGGCATGAACACAATGTGCCAACTGGCATACAACTTGGATGAGTTGGCCAAAATCAAAGAGAGTTACGAGATGTAAGAACATCATGGCTTGGATAACAAAATACTAATGATTGGCCCTCCCTTACAAAGTGATTTGAACAGGACATGGAAAAGGTTAGAGAGGTATTTCGCTACTCTGCACGACAGAAAGGTGCAAGTGGACAATGGCACATGTAGTGGACTTGTACTGCTAATGACAAGGTTGTACGATAAACAGTAATCAGATACTAATAATGATATAAAAACCAAGACTGAATGATGAATGAATTGTGTATTTACTATTTACAAGACGCCTTGTTTCCCTTTGGAGCGACATGTTGGGCAGTCAGGACCTCCCACTGATCCTTGGAAGGGCCTCAGTTGGTTCCCTTCATGGTGTTGTATACTTTTCCATGCTGCCTCAGAAAGTAGACCATTCCCAACTATACCGCTGTTTTCTCCATGTTGTATAGGCTTGCATAGGATTCCAAAGAAGAAATAAGGTGAGGTTCCCATCAGCTGCATGCGCTCTACTAGCAGCATGGGAAGCATTTAAAACAATCTCTAACAACCCTGGTATTTTATTTCACACAATGCTCACCATCCCAGCAGAGATCGATTTTTCTAGCCTCAGGAATGCTAGCTAGAAATAAGGATGAGCCTGTTCCCACCATTTTCCAACCCTCTGAAGATAATGGTATCATTTGCTAAGTCCAATAAAATCATCTGAGCGAATAGCACAACCTTCTCCTCCTCTTTATATACAAACAAAATCATAGTAATTAACATTTCCCAGTAATAAAATAATACAAAATCAAACAAAATCAATGCAATTATTTTCTGGATTTTCGCCATACTCTACCTACATTTTTACTACACTTTTGCCTAAGCTATTCCAATGCTATGCTCATACGACATTAATAGGCCATCCTTGAATTAAGATTCAAAATCAATATGTCAGATCGGTTGGAACAGTATACCATAGAATAGACCCCATTTCTACGATCATTTTGAGCCCCTAATCATGCAACTTGGTGGTCGTGTCATTGAGATAAAAATCAAACAAGGTGGTTTTGTGCATCAATGTAAAATGGAAATAAGGTAAGTTGTATGGAAAGAATCAGAACAAAATGAAATCTGGGTACTGACCTCCCCTTTAGTATGGCCATCAACCAAATGGAAGACTAACTGGCCACAATGGTCATATATTTTCCGATTGAATTTGATGGGTTGCAGGTCAAGCTTGCTCAATGGCACATAGAAATGTTACCAATCAATTCAGAGGGTTTGAAAACCCCCAGGAAAACTGCTGAAAGGGTTGTGGGATGGTCCTGAAACATGGCATGTCATGTTTTTGGATCAAATAAGGAGGAGAAGGTCGTGTCATTTGTTCAGATGATTTTATGGAGCTTAGAAAATAATACCATCATCTTCAGAGGGTTGGCAAATGGTGGGAACAGGTCCTCTCTTATTTTCAACTAGCATTCCTGAGGCTAGAAAAATCAATCTCTGCTGGGGGGTCACCATTGTGTGAAATAAAATACCAGGGATGTCAGATGTTGTTTTGAATGCTTTTGAGAGCTGGAATAATGCTAGGGGCAATGCCAGAGTGCACTTGGGATGTTGCTGTGAAACAACCTGGAAACCTTGTTTTAATTTCCTTTGTTTTGTGATTGACATATATTGGGTGGGTGGGCAACAGAAAGCCTAACTATGAGACAACCAAGACAATCAAGAGATGATGTCCCTGACAAGAGATGAGAGATGAAACCAACCTAATGGAGACCAAGCCTAACTGTCATACATTAGCATAATGCTGGTGGAAATTTGTCTTGGATTGGTTCACTTACATGCTATGTTTGGTCCAGTTATTTATTTTGGATTTATTGACCATGGGAATTTTGTTTGTATGCATAGTGATGTAGGTAAACTCAAGCTCAAGGTCAGAGTCTAGAAAATACAAGTAGTGAAAGCATAGTCAAGGTCAATGAATGGTCAGTGAAAGTGTAATGGTAATAAGTGTAGTGAAAGTGTTGGAAAGTGTGTTGAAAATTGCAGTCTACTTGGCAACGAAAAGTGTAGGAAAGGGTATGGTGAAAATGTGATAGTTGAATATACCTGGAAAGTGTAAAATTAGCCTAGGCAAAATTGTAGAAAAATTGGTCTTGGAAAATGTACTGAAAGTATACTGAGAATGTAGTATGAGCATAGGATTGGATTAGCTTAGGTAATAGTGTAGTAAAAATGTAGGTAGGATATGGCGAAAATTCAGAAAACAGTTGCCATGCATTTGCTTGATTTTGTGTATTTTTACATTATTTTATTACTGGAGAGTGGGAGGGGAAATGCTAATTAGTAGGATTTTTGTTGCATGATGTTGCTTGATTTTATTATGGACATGTATTGGGTGGGTGGGCAGGAACAGAAACCCTAGTCCGAGACATCCCAGACAACCGAGAAAATACATCCCCAAGGAGACCAACCCTTAATCAAGACCAACTCTAACTATTGTACATTAGTGCAATGCTAATCCGACTTGCATAGAAAAGTGTAGCCTTGTGTGGGTAAATCATCTTGCTTTGCTTTGCTTACATAATATGTTTGGTTATGATGTTTATTCTGCATTTATTGACTGTGGGAATTTTCTTTGTATGTACAGCAAGCTAGGTAAACTCAAGGCCAGAGTCTAGAAAATAAACATAGTGGCTGCACATTTCCCAAGGTCAAGGAAATGTGAAATGTGCAGCCACATGTACCACACATTTCCTCAACCATGGGAAATGTGTGTGGAGCTTCTGGTGATATTTTATTTTATTCCTTTATTCCTTTTTTGCTTGTTTGTATGTATGTGTTGACACATTTCCCTAGTGCCACAACTGTGCGAACTTTTCAAAAATCGTGGGAACTTATTTCCTAAAACATGCCATGAACCCACTACTACCCCCAACCCAATTACAAAAAGCCTCTGTAATTCAGCCTATGATTGAAAAGAGTTTTGCTGAATGCTTACATGTTTTAATGCCTTTTCAACACTGCTCAGCTGTTGGCTCAAGCTAAGCAGGATAGGATAGAAATCAAATAGTTAGGGTTATGTAAACAGAGATGCAAAGAATAACTTACTCCCATATATTCAGGATACCATCTTGCGATGGTATGCATGCTCAGACCACCTTCAGAGTTGCTTTGTGATCGAAAATGATCATATCGAAAGAGTTCCAAGAGCACATGAATTATGTTTTCATCATACAACAATTTCTGAAGCTTGTTGGTAGTGTTCAACTTGTTGATGGATACTTGGATGTAACGTGAATGGCCTTCCTTGGAAGGGGTATGTAGGAGGATGCTGAGAATTATATGGAGCATGTCATTGTCATCATCCTCTCGAGTCGCCAATATATGGTTTTCTGCCAGGTGGTCTTGGATGAGGGGACAGTCAGGATGGTTTTGGATAAAATCTTTTGATACTTGATCAGCACAGTTGGTTGATCAAGTGTGCTGACCAACTCACCAAGGTCGATGAAACATGCAAGCCATACACTGCATCTTTCAATGATGGCCATTCCATCCTGAATAGACTCCTGCAGTGCTGTCATTACTGTGCCCATCGAGGCAGTCAGTTTCACTGCTTTTCCTTCTTATATTGATTGTTGATAGGAGGTGACAAAACCAGACTTTTCCTGCATGTATATAAAACAATGGTTTCCATTGAATAGCAGAGCATTTGAGGTGGTTGCCATGGACGTCCACTTAATGTAGTTGGTATACATGGTGGTTGTTGTGACAGTTTTGCTATCGTCAGACCTCTTTTCTCTTCTTCCTTCATCTTACAGGGCCCCTGACACCTTTAGAGTACTTGCCACAATAGAGGCAAACACCACGTCAATCTACATTAATGATCTTCTATTCGAATTGTAACTTCTTTCATTTTCTTTCTTTTGGACAACTTTTCCATGGTCAGCGCAACTTTCCTACACTGAACTGTTTGCCAACTGTTTGCTTTTTTCTTACTTCACTCTGATTGGCTCCAATCTTTCACCCTAATGGACAGCTTACATCTCCTGATGATGTCTATGTCATCTCTTTCCCCTTTACCCAGTAGTAACTCACTATGACTCGAGATTACCCTAGGACCTGATGGTCTGTGCTCATAGTAGTTCAGTATAAATACCTGCTGATATATACTATAGCTCTTTAGCTAGTTCTATGCAATCTAAGTGTAGTTTCTGGTTTCCACAAGTCCCTCGAACTCCCTGTGTGCACATAAGGGATAGATTAGATAGTGAGACCCCTGAGTGTCTGTAGGCTACATGTGAAGCCTACACTCAACTAGTTACTATGCAACTAGCATAACAAAAAAACTAGCTCGTCCCTTAGCCTTTGCTACCATGCAAGAGGCAACCCCCCTCCCACCATTGCTTTCTCCTGACCCCGACAAAGCTTCAGGCCTCCCTCCCCCAAGCCTGAACCAGAACTTGACTATGGATCTTCCGACGACAACTTCATCACTACCCCTCGTCCCTCCTTACCAGTTTCACCTAGACAGGAGGACCTTAGAGAAACAGTTGTTCTTGCTTCGCTTTCGTCTTTACCTCAGAGCGAAGCATCACCACCATGAACTCCCATCCCTGAGGAAGCCTTGGAACACCCTATAGATGACTCCCACTTTTCACACTCCTCTTCCTCCTCCTCCTCCTCCTCTTTTTTTTTTTTCCATGAGATGAATCTTGATGTCGTCCCTGCACATACAGTGGCTCAAACAACTGTCACAATGCTTGCATGTTTTTCACTAAAGTCAATAACCCCTAACCACATCTAACCTGGGCCCTAACATATGAGTGTATGAAATGAAGCACTTACTCCTGGCTTTCTATAGGTGCAAGGATCAAAGGATTGGGTTAGGATTTAATGAAATGGCAGCCATAGCAAGATGACAACTCATTGGACTAATCCCCAATGCAGAAAAGTCTAATTGCAGATTTTGGTAACACATTCCAAGCCTATAACATTGCTGAATGGGCCAGATTTGATTTAGGAAATTTCCGCCAGAACTTAAAGGACCCTGCCAGATTTGAGAATTTAGCCCTCTGGTTTGAGATACTTGCCAGAAAGGCTGGAATAAAGTATCAACCAGCTCTGATCATCATAATGTTCAAGTGTAATATCACACTTCATCCACTCCAAGTTCCCCTCTGCTTCTGCCCTCTTCAATGCCTGGCTTGGATCCAGAACATATAGAATCTGGAACTGTTGTTTCTCTGATGCAACCACTGGACCTGGAGATTATGAAAGCTGGAGCATTAGGCGTCAACAAGGATGAGGCTGACACAGATGCCATGTATCAGCTTTCCGGGTTGGATGATGACATCTTCCCTCTAGTAGCTTGGATTGATGTTGATGTGGAGCCTTGAGATCTAGGACACAACTCCACTTGTATTTTGTCCTCTGGATCCAGTTCATACTTGTGTTCACTGTGAGTTAGGTTATCATAGAATGATTTGAATCATACCTTGAACTCCTACCCACCTGTGTCTCATTGGCCTGCAATAGCAGAAGATCTAAATGCTTCAGCTCCAATTTGGCCTCATTATGCAGCAGGTATTGGATGATTTCCTGTTGGTTTGGAGCTCTTGTGCACATTGTTTGTTTGGAGTTGGCTTCCTGTGCATCACAACCAGGGCAGGCTATACTACAATTTGGATGGTTCTGCCATTATTGTGAGTGTTGAACACAAGAGCCACCCTTTTGGGGCCACAATGGCAATGGTCGTTCTTGCATTGAAAGTGTGGATGCACACCTTGTAACACATCATTCTGTGGTGCTTTTTCATCTTGCTCATCTCCTTTACTATTGTGTAAACTGTGGTGGAAAACAAGGAGAAGGCAGATTGGCCCACATATAATACCCTAATTACATAATTACATAATTCATGATCAACAATTAATGGAGTTCTATGTTTGGGTTGTTTATTATTTCAATTAAATGCTGTAACATCAATTGTTTGTATTGTGGTGGTTGTCTCAGTAGCTTATTGTTGATATGTTGTAACAGTTATTTTTGTGGGTAGCTATTGTGCACACATCACCCCTCTTTACTCTGTACTCTTTACTTATATCCTGCAACCCCTCAGCACCCCCATCCACCACCAACTCCCTCAATGTGACAACTGTCAACTATGTATCTCAACAACATCCCGCATGGCCAGAAGCTCAAACAGCTGCTTGGGATGTACCACAAAGTCCTTTTGTATGATGACACCACACTGGTTGATGTCACAATCAATGAGGAAATTGTGCTAACCCTTCCCAAGTCATACACCATCCATCTCAAGCACTTTGTGTGGAAGGAGGAAGCGTTCTGATTGCTCCTCAACTCCACTGAGGAAGTGCACATCCCTTCAGACATTTATGACAATGTTGTGATGGTGCTCTGTCACATGATCAATGTATTGAAGGCCATGGTGATGGAGTCCAGGCCAGCTATCAAGGAGAGGTCAACATATTGTAGCCAAATCTTTGATTCATACCTGGTGACTGAATACTGGGTCCAACAACATGAGCCAATGAAGGTATGAGCGTGGCGACAGGACGAGGATTGCATACTCAAACATTCTACCATTGATGATATATTTCAGTTGGATATGTATGTGTACAACGAGCATTATGAGAACCCAAGTGATGGAGAGAGTGTGAAAGATATCCAGGGTCCCTCAATTGACATAGGCCATGAATGTCTATATGTGAATAAGGAAGGAAATAAGAAAAAGAAGGTTAGGGATCATGACAGCGAGATGGAAATCGACATCAATGAGGAGGAAGGAAAGAAGCAGGGAAAGGGGAAGAAAGAGAAAGAGAAAGAGAAAGAGAAAGAGAAAGAGAAAGAGAAAGAGAAAGAGAAAGAGAAAGAGAAAGAGAAAGAGAAAGAGAAAGAGAAAGAGAAAGAGAAAGAGAAAGAGAAGGGCCACAGGAAAGAGAAGGGGAATGGGAATGAGACAGGGAAGGGGACAGGGAAGGGGACAGGGAAAGAGACAAGAGAGGAGACAGGGAAAGAGACAAGAGAGGAGACAGTGAAAGGGAAAGGGAAAGTGCAAAAGGAGAAGGAGGCCAAGAGAACTACCCACATTTGCACCCACTCATGCAAGTAATCAAGTAGTGAGCCTGCACGACTCATGCCTATATACAAAATACAATTATGATTACATTCTACCAATTTGAAGCAGTGCCAGAAAAGTGGAATGTATATTCCACATGCAAAGCCTACATCTGTGTGCTGAGTCAAATCAGACTTGTCCTACAATGGTGCCCTTATTCAGAATAATATATCCAAATTTGGAAGTCCCTTGCTTGGTGAACCAAAAATGTGTCAACACATAAATTTGGACATCTGGCATTGTGTGGGTGGTTTGTCCTCCCCACTTTATCATTTATAACTACCAACCACCATCATCCTGTCATGTTCAACCTAGCAGGTATGTCTGACTACTACTAACCCTTTTCTGGAGAAGCAACAGATGCGTGATGAAGACAATGAAAATGATGGGATGCCAAGGAAAAAGTGCTTGGTGATGCCTACACCCACAGCTACCAATGCACAAACACCTGTGGGATTCAATGCCACACTTGTTAGCAACCCAAAATCTATACAGACTTTGGTCACTTCACACAAGGCTTGCTTTGAATAGAGACCAGAGATGTTGGGGAATTCCAACAAGAACCAGTCCAAAGCCAAAATTCCAAAAGTGACTATAGAGATTGTAATGGAGTCTGAGCAGCATGCTCAAGTCTTTGATGGTGAAGATGACAATTTCACAAATGTTGATGTTCCTGAATGGAGTGGAATCAATCCCACCTCTGACTGTTAGCAACCCAAAATCCAATAAGGACTTTAGTCACTTCACACAAGCTTGCTTAGATGAGAAGATAGAGAACAAGGACGTTGGGGAATTCCAACAAGAACTTGACTGAGTTCTTGTCGAGCTGATTCAAGTTTATATATGACTGACAAGTGTTTGTATTTATTATGGAGTTGGTCTGTGTGAGCTGCTTAGGGCAGGCTCTTAGGGTAAAGGGTCATGATGTCATCAGATACATAGATTGTTCTAGAAGAGTCTAGATGACGGAGATTAATAAAATGAGGTGAACACATGTAATGGGTCTAGGCCACATTCACATGGTCACGTGCAGTCATGTGATTTGAAGAAGGGAGAAGTCACGTGATACATTATGTAATTATGATGTGAAGAAAATAAGTCTAAGCTAATCCCTTAGGTTAGGGTTAGGTTTGTAACATTACCCCCCTTCTATGGATTGACCTCCAGGCAATTCCATGGTGCAGGATATTCCATGAAGTTTTCGTAAGGATTAAATAATGCTTGGAATGATGCATTTACCATTTGTAATCATTGGGGTGCATTTGGTTTGGATTTGTAAAAGTCCTGTATTGCATCCTTCACATTTGACAGGTTTCCTTCGAGTTCCCATGTATGGTCCTCGTCAGAGTAACCCTTCCAACATCTGCAAAACCACCTTATGTGTGGTAGATGAATACCTTCCATTGGTGGAGATGTAGATATCTACAGCATGAACATAAAGACTGTCTTTCGAGTCCATCACAATAGATATCAGTACTGTGACCACCCATATCTCAAGATGAGATCAAGAAGATAAGAGTTAGATAAATAAAGATCAAATTGGTGGGCACAAAACTACGTCCACATACTACATTGTAAGGACATGATGCATCTCTTTGTTGGCAAATGAGTTCATGTAGTACTCATAGTATGCATCCAAACATGTTGCACTTGAGAGCTCGATCTCTGGTATCCAGGTATCAAACCCAGGTACAAGCTTCAGCACATGGACCACCTTCGTCACTGGTACAACCGCAAACCACTGGCATCTTGAGGCACCCCCCACACTGTGAAGGGGAGGACACCATACTATATACAGTCCTACACCATCCTGCACCTCATCTGGACAACTGACCATGGAGAAAATTTTGATGTAGAGAAGAGGGGTTGACGTGAGGTAGGCAGGCAGTTTCCTGCTACCCTTTGGAGAAAAAACAGCCTTTACTTGGGCCACATCTGGGGGGACAATTACAATGTGAATGAATGGTTCAATGAGGCAGGAACTCACTGAGAAGATTGTCCGTATTGGCTCAAGCAAGAAGAACTGCATCACAGGCTCAGAATGGATGCTCTGGAGAATGTGGGTAGGCCTGGACCACCTGGCTCTTCATGATATAGCAAGATCGAAAGGAAGAGTGTTGTTGAATGCGAAATTTGTGCCACAACATTATCTTTCCGTTATGGGGGTTCTACAGGCTTGTGGGATTGCCACTGGATGTGAAATTGATATACTCCACAATATGCTCCATCGCATACAGCAAGTTGTACAGGGTTTGCATCTCCTCAACCAACATGTCTGCACAGTCAGGTTTCACAGTAACATGAAATGCAATGACTCCATTTGCTGAGAGGAAGCCATTGGGATTCATGAAATAGTTGCAGAAAGGACAGGGACCTCAGACTGACACCTCTTCCTCAGGGGCGATGTGTGACATGAAAGACAGCATTGGGTCAATAGTAGATATCACTCACTTCGTCCTCTGCCACAATAACATGTTCAAGAGGTGTGGTTGCGAGTTGTAGAACATGATAAAGGTCAAAGTGACATATTGATTCCTCACAATTGAGTGTCACAATCTGATTGGTGAATGTCTTCGCATTTTGATTGGTTCATTTGAAGGGAAGTTTGCAATGGGTGATGAGCAAATGCTCAGAAATATCAACAGTGTATTGAATGAGGTTGCTGTTGTCAGTGATGTTGTGTGCAAAGCTAACTCTAATTTGGGAATGTTGAAGTCCAACTTTATGCCACTAGCTCCCTGGTGTGCTTCAGCCTCTACAATAGCATGCCATGTCACATGGAACTCCTGCAGAGCACTGACCATAGTAGCAAGAGAAGTGTCAGAGTGCATTGGACTCTGAGCCCTGCAGATGAATTCAATGATGGCTCAAATGCAATAGATGAATAATGGCGTAGCCTGTGATGTTGTTTTTGAAATCATTGGGACAATTGTCAGTTGGATATCTCGATGCTCCCACCCTGTCATTTGTTTGATATTGGTTACACCAGACATGACATGCTGGATGCCAACACTCTTATGTTGAGTCTTATAACAATGTTGCCAGTGACTTCCTTGCACTACTTGAGAATGTGGTTGAAAAAGAATTTGTGGCAGTATGCAGGATTTCGGCGATAAGGAAAAACACCGGATCAGCAAACCTCCAGTTCCGCCAGAATGGAAGATGTACTCTGAGCAACTTCATCATCTTCACCTTCCTTTGACAGGAGACAAGGTCCCACAGGCTGACCTCCCAGCAAAGGTCCTCTATCAGTTTGAGGATGCTGCTCCCAATGTGGGGTGGGTGTGGGGTGGGTCACCAAACTGTGTGAGAGTGGCTGTTGTGACAGGAGAGGTGTTTTTAGCGACACATATGATAAGTTGTTGTTCTGGTAAATCTGCAATGTAGGCAACAAGCGGAGTGTAACACGACCAAATGTATCCAAGAGCATCGGTCATTGGAGATCTGTTCAGGGCGCACTCCTTGAGTGACTTGAATACAATGTCCATGCACTGATGGAATACATGGGAAACAAGGAGGGTTTGATAATCGAAGTGAATGTCGAAGGTCGGCATGGGAATAAAAGCTACACATCGCCAGGTGTGTGATGTAGCTTGCATCCAGACATCCAACTGCATGTTCCCAATAGTGATAAACACCGGGTGTGCCTCTAATCCCCCTGTGTGTGTTATTACATGGGTCTTGTCAGATGCAAGAATGATCGGGATGATCGTAGCACCCAC
This sequence comes from Gastroboletus turbinatus, assembly GCA_038090655.1. Lineage (NCBI taxonomy): Eukaryota > Fungi > Basidiomycota > Agaricomycetes > Boletales > Boletaceae > Gastroboletus > Gastroboletus turbinatus. Next base: position 18,431 of record JBBPND010000064.1, read on the forward strand.
TGGAAGCTGTGCCTGGCAAACAATTAGTATATCAATGTGGTCCAGGCATACTGTGAAATCTATCTGGATGTGATGTGCCCGATTTCCAGTGAAAAACTTGCTGTACTCTCCTGTCCATCCCATGTATGACGAGGTGAGGATCAAATGTCATATAGTTTGCAAAGATGGAGTTGGAGAAGATATCCTCCACGACCTCTATGGCATCCCTCCAAATGAGCTGCACAGGGCAATTGGCCTTGCATTCATTGATTTTCAGTGTTGTGACCTTCGAGGATGGGCCCCTGGATAACTCTTCCACCCATCCAATTAGGTCATTGACAGTCCTGAGCATGGTTGCTCTCTTTTCTCAAACTAGAGAAAGCATTATTCAATATCTTGAGTATGTTACTAATATACCCATTTCAACTTCAAGAAGTCCTTGATTGCTGTCTGTGACAGGTGTTGAAGGAGAAACTTGCCAAGCTCCCAATCCCCTTCATCGGAAAATGGATAGTAGACAGTGTGTTCTTGTCGCCTCTCATGAACATCAGCTTGCATCTTGTCTAGTAAGGTTTCACCCTTGCCATATTTCCTTGAATGTCCTCCCCAGGTCATTGATAAAAGGATGGTAGAACTGGATAGGGAATTTTCGAAAGGTCACATACCCCCGTGTTATTTACATGACCACTGAGCACCCCAGGAGAAGGGAATGTCCTCTGACATCCTGGACAACTAAAAAGTAAGTGATCTCGTTCTGTCATCGACTCAATGGGTTGGAATGATGCAGCCCGCAAACAACTTGATGTTTCTTGGACATGTCTAAGTCCTTCAAACTCTGCTTTACAGCTGGCATGTTGCTGAACTAGGATTATGCTTTAAGACCTCTGACAGACCATTGATATCTGGCCCCTCTTGCCATGGAACCATCAATGGCCTCATTGTTTCCATCATCCACAAGCTCACCAACAGTGCGTCAATCTCAATTTGAACACACTGGATCTAGAATTGACCCAGAGTTGTTTCAGTCACCCTCATGTAAATGCCCTCACTGCGACAACAATACAGCAAGTCGTGACTACTCTGATGATGAGCTCTCATCCATGGAAACATGGTCGGGAAAGCAGTATATATACATCTACACCTCCTACTTCATCTGTTACGAACCTAACCCTAACCTAAGGGTTTAGCTAAGCCTTATCTTCTTCACATCATGTGACCCTTGCACGTGACTTCTTGTTCCTTCAAATCACGTGACTGCACGTGACCATGTGAATGTGGCCTAGACCCATTACATGTGTTCATCTCATATATTTAATCTCCGTCGTCTAGACTCATCTAGAACGATCTACGTACCTTATGATGCCACTATGACATCACTACCCTTTACCCTAAGAGCCTGCCCTAAGCAGCTCGCACGGACCAAAGCCATAATAGATACAAACATTGTAGTTAGTATATATACCTTGAATCAACGACCACAAGAACTCAGTCAAGTTCTTGTTGGAATTCCCCAATGTCACTTGTTCTCTATTATCTCCAGTCTACTTGTGTGAAGTGGCCGAAGTCATTTATTGATTTTAGGTTGCTAACATCATCTCCTGCACCTCTTAGTACTCTCCTTCACCCTGGAAAAGTCAAGCAGGAAGCCTGTGGGAGTGAACAAGAGGCGCACCGCAAGCGCATTTAAGAAGGTCAATTCCTTATGCACCAGAGATTCCAGCCGTACAAACGACATCAAGCCCCCCACCTCTCAAGCTACACTTTGTGATGAGATCTCTAGGATGCACATCTTTCTCCAATGTTAATTTTGAGGACATTGTTGAGGTTAATTTCATCTTCTTTTCTGCACTGCATTATGTGATTCTCAGCAGAGAATTACAATAGGGAAAGCAATTATTCCAACATGGATTATCCACCCTACACCCCAATGTGATTCAAAAGGCTTATCGGGCTAAATTGGCTGCCAAGCAATGCATCCTGAGTCGTATCAATATGACTCTTACAGAGCTTGATGCCACAGAGAAAAGTTCAGATTTTTTGTAAGCAGTCAAGGAGAAGCATGAGAAAGAGCTGTTTGCTATCTCCAAGGAACTGCAATGTATCAAGGACATTGTTGTTGGTCAAGGTATCGACATTGACAATCACATTGCATTCAGTCATGCTGTATATGCTAAAGAACTCGTTGCACTGACAATAACTGACAAATCCACCAGTTGTCGATGGTGCAAGGAAGGCAGATGTCATTTGCAGGCGATAGTGATGGGACTTCTTCTAGTGATGATCATGAGCCATCTGACTCATCGGAGGTGGACCCAACAGAGCTAGACAACTACAATGATGTGAAGTATGATGAACCACATGTTGAAAGTAAGTGAGCATGCGGAATCTGCGATCACACATTAATAATCTATTGCAGTGTAGATAATGGTATGATCAGTGCACGAGGCATGGTCACACGCCATGTATGATGTACTTCCTGATCTTCTTGCATGTATACTCTGTGTCAATGAGAAACATTTTATTTGTATCTCTCATACACAAATGGAATGTGACGGTGGCTTTCCCCCCATCTCCCCCACCTACTGATCAGATGGACAAGAAACTCCAAATGTTGAGAAGACAAAGAAATTGTGGGCCATACAATGTAAGTACCTCTGGCACTTTAAATGATTCATATAACAAGTTCTATAGAGTGCACTGCAATCACATTGGGAACTCTGCAACCATATCGCGACAGAAAGCCAGGTGGAGAGCCCACAGGAACACTCATTCCACATGGAACCACCGCTTGCACTCGTCCATCTGAGTATATTCACACCCACATCTGACCCCATTGCTAGCTGGCAAGCCAATGTACAAGAACCAAGTCAGAGTCAGATTGTGCCAGATCAGCATGGCGGTCATGCACCCCAACAGCCACATATCCTGTTCTATGGGGATGGCCAATGGACGGGCCGATCTCCAATCTCAATATGGCTACATTGCCCAAGATGATAGCTATCTGTATGCCAGTGGGCATGAAAACTATACAACAATAAATCAACAGTTTCTCTTGCATGCTGCAGGCGCTGTGCAAGTAATGCAGCCCTTCCCGCAGTCCTTCCCAACATCCTTCCAACCACAGTTGCAACCACAATCAGAAGTGGTTCAGCCAGCATGTGGAGTGGGTCCCCTTCATGGCAGGAAAATTGAAGGAGAATCAGGCGAGCGCTCCAATGTGATTAGAGTGTATCAAATCATAGATGCATGCCGTGACATGTAAATAACTAACAATGTAATGCTGTAGGCTATCAACACCACACAACTCCAGCCACGCAGACAGTGTGCTGTATTGCCACCCACTCCAGAACTCTCTGAGCCCTCACATTCTGGACTCTCATGTGGGAATGAAGATCCACCTCCAGTCCAGCCACCTGGACCCGACAGGGAATCTGCTTCAGGTTCCAGGCATGTCAATGTGATGGCAAGCGAAAGGAAAGAGATTGAGATTCTAGCAAAAAATGAATTGCAACGCCTCATGTTTACCAGGACTACAATAGCAGAAGATCATGAGGCACGAGAAGTCTAATACGACAGGCCATACGTGAGGGTAAACAAAATGTCATCGGAGAGAGTACACACTAGCTTTCTTGCTTTCTTTTGTCATGTAACTGATGTCATTTTTACCTCTACAGAAAGACCTGAGAGGCGACTTGACTTGACGAGAAGCATGGCCACTTGTTTGTCGAAAACATGAACCAATTTTTGATCCCACGCTGCTGGTGCTGTCGCACTAGCATTCCGTGTAGGTTTAGAAGGCAATGCTGAAGATCCTTGCACCATTCAAGAGCAGGTGACACAGATCCTTGGTCAGACAGAAGTCAATTTCTTCCATGACCTAACTATACTACAGTATTTTATATATGGCATGAATTTACTGACTCCAAATTTTGCTCTAGCCCATCCTACCTGATACCAAGTTTTGGCTCCTGCAACATGATGCCGTTGTCAACACCATTGTGCAACCTGTTTGGTGGCATATGTGCTGTAGGTACCTGGTTGATCCACAACATATGGGTGGCCTGGTTGCTCTTGGTCTTGCATCTGTCCTTCATGCACTCGTTGAATTCAAGCAAGGATCTTACAAGAAAGGTGAAAATATCAAAATATTCTCTATCCTCTATCATCATGCATTACACATTATCCGAACATACATGTATGCTGACGAAAACATGACCACCATCTATAATTCAATATGTACATCTATCTGCAAAAAGGGGGAGCAATTGTGGGGATACCAGAAACCAGTGAGTGATGACAATATGGATTGGATGTAGTTGTAGATAAGATGTTAGATTAGATATGGTGGCAATATCTAATTATTGAGTCATTGATTCCTAACATAAATTCATGACATGATATCTGAGTCAATATTTTTAATTTCCATGAATGATAAATACATATGGGGATCAAAATATACTAATCATTTTATGTTTTGTTGCACAACACTCTGTGCAGAGATTTCAGTTGGCAGATGAATGGACTAAAAACTCCAATTTATGCCCCTTTAGACATGAGTCACATAAATATTCCACTTCATATTCTTCATTGCCTTCATCCATGACAGTAACAGCACCAGGCTTGTAGGTAATCTGTCTGGGTAGTTGCTCCTTGTAAGGTTTGACTTGGCTGATGTTTACAACATCATGGATTATTTTCATAGAGTTTGGTAGTTTTAATTTGACTGCATTTGGTCCTACCATCTCGATAATCTTATAGGGGCCCAGCCACCTTTCTGTGAGTTTGCATGACTGCCTTATCTCATGTAAATTAAGGTTTGTGGTACTAAGCCACACTTTGTCATCCCTTTTATAAATAGAGTGTTTATCTGCTTGTTTTTTTCATTTGCACCTGTGTGTTGTCTAAAGAAGACTTTGTATCAGCTAGTATTTTAGCAAAGTTGTGGAAAAATGATGTGGCTGCCTGAGCCTTTGCTTCTTTTGGTTTGATTCCCATGTGAGGGCTGTAGGAACATGTGACTTGGAATGGGGATTTCCCATCATGGAATGAACCTTATTGTTATATGAAAATTGCGCCAGTGCAAGCCATTCTGTCCATCCATGCTGTTTCTCGGCTGTGTAGAGCCATAGATACTGCTGCAAGTCCTGGTTTAACTGTCGGTCTGGGGATGGAAAGCCATAAACATGTGCAAGTCTATTTTTAGCATCTTGCCAAGATCTTGCATGACTTGTGTGGAGAATTGTGGACCTCAGCCCGATATAGTAGAGCATGGGAGACCATGCGTTCACCAAACATGATCTTGGTAGAGTTTTGCTGTTCTGAGTGAGGTAATGGTCTTCGTCATGGGAATAAATACTGCTTCTTTGCTAAAATGGTCTACAACCACGAGGATACTGTCGAAGCCATTCAACTTGGGGAGATCCATAGTGAAATCTGCAGATATGTCCTGCCAGGGACCTTCAGGAATAGGATTAGATAGTAGTTTCCCAGCTGGGGAAACATTTGTTGGTTTCATCTGAGCGCATATTTCACATCAGGAACAATAGTCTTTAATCTCTATGTGCAAGCCTTGCCAGAAGTAGTTGCATGAGACTAACTCGAGAGTTTTCTCTGTGCCACTGTGCCCTGTGAGCATGGAGTCATGGTAGATGCTGATAATATCCTGACAGAGCTGTTTGTCCTCAGGCACATAGATTTTCTGTTTATGCATGCCTAGTCTTCTTTGTCAAGTTCACAAGCTTCTAACACGCCTTCCTTTTCTTTGGCTTGTGTGTCCTTGACACAATCTAAGATTCGTTCTTCAAGTCCATGGATTCTCACACTTGTCTGAGTTTGAATTTGTTCAGTAGGTATTACTGTCATCCCTTTGTTGTCATTTTCAATGCCAACCGGGTGGTCTTCACATCGGCTAAGGGCATTGGCTTTTTCCATGAAGGTACTTGGTTTCCAAACTGGTTCGTAGTTGAATTGTGAGAGATAGAGAGCCCATCTGGCTTGTCTTCAATTCAGATCTTGTAATTTCATAAAATATTGGAGATTGGCGTGATTTGTCTAAATCTCAAATTGTTCATGTGCATCTTCTAGATAGTGGCACCATTGTTCTAATGCTAATATGATGGCCACCATCTTTTTATTGGCTATGGCATAATTATGTTGTTCTGGTGACATCGAATGTGATGAGAATGCCACGGGGTGCAATTTACCTTCCTTTTTGATAGATAGTATGGCACCAGTAGTGAAGTCAGAGGCATTTGCATCTACTCTGAATATACAATTGCTATCGGGGTAAGTGAGTATAGGTGCCATGGTAAAATGTCTTTTCAGTGGGTCAAACATGTTTTGTTATTTTTCTGTCCAATGCCAGGCTAGATTCTTTTTTGTAAGGTTGTTAAGTGGTCTAGCCGTGATAGAGAAATCTTTAATGAAGTGGCGGTAGAAGTTTGCCAAACCTAAGAAGCTTCTAAGTCCTTTGACATTTGTGGGAACTGGCCATTCAGTGATTGCCTTAACCTTGGCAGGTTCCAATTTGATTCCTTGCTCGGATATGATCATTCCGAGGAAATCAATTTTCTTTGTATGGAATGTACACTTTCAGGTTTGATAAAGAGATCATTTTCTTTTGATCTCTGCAACACTTCTTTTATGATCTGATTATGTTCGGCTTGGTCCTTGATTTTGGTAAATATGAGGATGTCATCAATATAGATAATAACTATGCCTTCCATATCAGCAAAGATATTGTTCATCATCGCTTGGAATGTGGTGGGCAAGTTTGTTTGTCCAAAATACATAACGAGAGGTTCGTAAGATCCTCGGTGGCAGATGAAAGCTCCTTTCCATTCGTCGTCTTCCTTGATTCTCACATTATTGTAACCCCATTGTAAGTCCATTTTCATAAATAGTTTAGCCCCTTTTAATTGATTGAGTAGTTGGGAGATAAGGAGGAGTGGGTAATTGTTTTTGATGGTCCAAGAGTTTAGATATTGGTAATCTTGTACCATTCTCTTTTGCTATCTTTCTTGGGATAAAAGAATACTGGGGAAGTTTGTGGGGACTTTGATGGTCTAATATATCCTTTCTGAAATCATCTACAAAGTCGGAAACTTCTTTTTGTTCATCAACCGACATTTGGTACATTTTTCCCTTTTGTGGTTGGAATCCTTCTTTCATATCGATGGTGTGATCCCTTGCCTTATGTTCCAGCATTCATTCCAAGTGTTTCTTTGAGAACATGTCAAGGAAGTCGTGGAACTCTTTTGGGTCCATTTCTTCGATGGTCTTTTTGACTACCAGGGTGCTCTGCTGCTGCTCAGACATAGTTTGGTATAATCGCCTGTAAGTGTACAGCATGTCATTAAGTTCCTTTTCTTCTAAGGTTCTTATGAACACTCATCTGTCTGAAAGAAGATAGCATGTGCGTGGACATCATGTAAATTTAACTGATCCTTCTTGCCAGTTTATCTCTGGGTTGTGCTTCTTTAGCCACATATAGCTGAGAATCATGGAGTTCTTTCCAAGGTCGGTAATCTCGGCAGAAACTTTTTCGTGGTATCCATTGAAATTGATAATTATGTCCGTGGTATGTGTGATGTTTCCAGCAGAGTTCTTCATTCCATTGATATTAAATACTGGAATGGGACATTCCAGTTCCTTGGTTTGTATGTGGTTTTCTTTTGCCCACTTGTGATCTATGAATATGCCATTGGCACTGCTATTGAGTAGCACCTGTGCTTTGTGCATCTTGTATTTGATAGTCGGGTTTGTAACCTTGACATCCAAACAGATTTCTTTCCTCTGGTTTAGTGATCTGAGGCAGATCCTTTCCGGAGTTTCTAATTTATAAGGTATAGTATTGCATAATTTTTTTTTGTTTTTCTTCATGGAATTAAGCCTGGATTCATTGCGTCCAGCAAGCTCACTCACAGAGGATGTATTGGTATCTATAGTCCTAGTTTGGATGTTGAAGAACTCATGTTCTTCTTCATCATCTTCAACATAATGGGAAAGAGAGGAAAAATAATTGTTCATATTAAATGTCTGTTTACACATGAACATCCGGTGCATTCACATGATTCTTCTTTTTCTGAATCAGCCAAGTCAGCAAAATAGGCCTTGGCCACTTCAAAATCCATTGCGGCAACTTGTTTCATTCGGGAGTCCGGCTTTGCCTTGCCCTTTGACTTTCCATTTGAGCGAGTTTCCTCACTCCCACTTTCATTGCCAAATGAAGTCGTGTGTATGCTGCTATACTTGCTGCACCTTCGTCCATGTGATTCCAAAAGGAAATGGCACTCCGCACATTCCTTTTTGGGTTTGAGGCAGACCCATTTTCCACCTTTCTTAGCAGTATGGTTACTGCCACAATTGAAACATCCCAATTTGCATACCTCGGAGATGTCCATTGGTTTGCCTTGACCGCCATAGGTCTTGGCTTGTCCTTGTTTTGTGTTGTTGTATGAGTACCCAGATGCGCAATTCTGGGGTTTGAATTGAAGCTCAAAGGCTTCTATTGCCAATTCAACATTGATGATTGTAGCCACATATTGTTTGACCGTGGACTTTCAGTCATTTCGCATATAGATCTCTTGCAAGATCTTGGGCCTCACATTTTTCTTGAGGAGGTGGATGTGTGAGAATTGTCAATCCCAGCATGATCATATTTTTCTAACCATGAGGTCAAAAAGGCTTGTATCCTAGTTTTACCTTGAACAATGTTTTCAAGTTGGCTGAGTGCAAGCTCAGCATCTAATTGTGGACAAAATCATAGATAGATCTTATCCCGGAAGTCTTCAAATTCGGGCCATATGTCTTCTTCAGCATATTTGTCTAGGTAGACATATGCCCAGGTGCCTGCTGAGTATTTGTCTGTTTTGCTATCTTTGGGTCCTACTCTCATAAGGACGGCCCAAACTTTGTCCACATTGGTGACGAATGATTCCTTGTTCATACATATGTCTATTTTTATTTTGGTCCACCAGGTTTCAATGTTCCTGGGGGATCCATCAAAGTGTCCTGGGTCAGCTATTACTTTGACCTTTTTATTGACCTTAAATTCAGTCCTAGGCCCATTGGCCATTGCTTGTGTGCATGCTGCGTCACACTGTGCCCTTGCGATGTCAAGCCTTGCTTCCAGAAGCACGGCTTGCATTTCCACAAGTTGTTTTTGTAGCTCAGCTACTTTGGCTTCGAAGTCTACGACCATGCCGGTAGACATTCGTTCTTTGGTGAGGATGGTGGGGAGTCTGGAGGGGGACTCGGAGCTTGTGTTATGGTTGGAGGGTGCATTGCTCCACAGGTTCCACATGTTGGATGATAGGGAGTATGACTGGTGGGAAGTACTCTAGACTTGTTGGGCGATTAGCTATGAAGGTCGGCCCGTTCTTGGAGGCATTGTATGTAAACAGCCTCTGCTTCATAAAGGTGTTCTGAGATATACCCATTGATAAAGCCTGCATTTACGAAAGGTAGGAAATCCTCAGGGAAGTCCTCTTGTTTGAAATCGAGTCATTTGGATTGTAGTCCTCGTTTATGTATTGTTACGATCGGTAACAATGCCACATGCATATTTCATACTTAGTCGTTTGCTCCTGACTTTTCAGATCACGTGACCAGATCACGTGACTCCTTTATTTCCCTTCAACTGTGCAGGCTAGTCCGTCAGTCACAGGATACACACTGCACTAGTTGCAACGGACCATATATGGTTATATTGTTCCCACGTTCATCTCCGTGCTGTGCACGTCTTCTTTTCATTTCCGCTTCTTCCATTCTGCCACAGCTTGCTGTTGCAGCATGTCATGCTTCTCTTCCATTTGATCTAACACATGTTCTTAATCTCCGCTACCTCATGTCACACCCTATGCCCTATATCGGTAGATCCGATACAAACATGTACATACCGTAGTATGCTATATAAACCCCAAAGGCTAGTACTGGCATCCCCAGTCTAGTTCTCTTGGGTTTTCCCCTCTCAAGTCGGACTCAGTAGAATCCTCCTCTCCTTTCCATCTTTCCAGTTGACGTTGTTGTGATAACCTGAAGTCAGACGTTGACTTGCATTGGGTTGTTTCATGGTGCTGGACCAATACAATGCATTGAATCAATGACGAGTTGGCGGGCGGGATCCCAGTACGGCAAACACCATAGCTCCGAGTAGCAGACACCATATTCCTTGAAAATCTTGTCGCGTTCAGCAGAGGTAGCTGCATCCCTCCACTGCTCTGCAATGGCGCAGACCTTATCCTTATCGCAAGGTACCCAATCTCGATAGTCTGTCCTGGCATAGTTTGATTTGTGGTAGCAGCTGCATGCGGTGCAGAAAAAATGGCTGCCTACACCTGCGAGCGCCGCAAGATGACGAGCTGCAGGTAAGTCACAAACGACTAACGCAACGGCACTCCGTGTAACCCAGCCATTAGGATAGTTTGCCGTTTGTGAAAAACAAATGCCCCGGTTCCACGCAGCCACCAGGTCATCTATTAGAGGTTGTATATAGTGGTTCAGGTGTTCGAGGGATGGTTGCTTCGGACCAGGTATGACACCGGCAAGATACATATTTTCTGGTTTGTAACAAATATCCGCTGGGAGATTGAGGCAAGCCATGGATATAATACCTGACGATGTGCTTGGCCCTCGCAGATTCATTCCTTCAGGGTTGAAAAAGTCCACATGCAGGGCGAAAGCATAACGACCCTCATCATCGCCACGATCAATGAAGAGTTTGTTCGGATTCAGTCCATGAAATTCTCTGAGAAATTGTGCCTCAAATGGGTCCTTGACAATGTGAGGCGATGATGGTACCGAAACATAAAGGTCATCACATGCTTGGCCCATGGCCATCTCCGCATCCCTGCAAGACAAAAGACTTGCCAGGTAGTCCTTGAAGTCATGATAAACAAATGTTTTCTTTGGCCAGCGATTCCCATCGATGCCAGTCTTGAGTAACTCCTCGGTACATTGAGTTCTGGGTGTAGGGTGTTGAGATTCATGGTATTTCATATTCTGATCTTCTGATCCAGACCATGAATCTAGGCCATGGCACATGCAGTCCCGATGGACATGTGATCATGATTCAGACACTATTCATACTTCTATTTGATATAGCTTCTAGACCCATGATGTCATACGTCTTTACGATGACATCACAGGTACATGACGTCATCCATGATGTCATGCTTAGTGGACGCTTACTCATCAGCTCCACTATTTCCAATAGGCTTATTGATCAGCTCCATCTATTACCAATACCTTTGTAATAGAGTTTAGCTATACTTAGCTATACCCTTCACCCAGGGTTAAGGGCATTACTACTTACAGGTAGCTACACAGCCTCCCTGTAGTCCTATATAAGAGACGCCCTTATGGCTTAGTCTCTATTGCAGAATCCAGGACTTTCTCCCATCATCCTATCTGCCTTCACACCCTTGAGATCATTTCTAGTCAACTACCCAGTCACCTGCCTACTTGACTACTCAAGAGCTCTATTTCAACCTACAAGAACTAGCCCTGTGAGTTTCTCCCACAGGAGATCTACCATCCCTTCTTGTCCCTGCGTAACGGAGTTCCCTTGAACTTCATTATAGGGAAGTGGGTGTTAGCGACCCAATATCCAATAAGGACCTTGGTCACTTCACACAAGTAGACTGGAGAAAGTAGAGAACAAGGACGTTGGGGAATTCCAACAAGAACTTGACTGAGTTCTTGTGGAGCTAGTTGCAAGGTATATATACGATACAGGTTGTTTGTATTTATTATGGATATGGTCCGTGCGAGCTGCTTAGGGCAGGCTCCTAGGGTAAAGGGTATGATGTTGTAGGTACGTAGATCGTTCTAGAATGGTCTAGACGACGGAGATTAAGTAAATGTGTAGTCCATGAGGTATGATGTCATGGTCTAGAGCAGTCACATGATTTGAAGGGAAAAGAAGTCACGTGATACATTACGTAATTAGTCACGTGCAAGAGTCACGTGATGTGAGAAGATAATTCTTAGCTAAACCCTTAGGTTAGGGTTAGGTTCGTAACAATCAGAGCAGTGATGCTTTGCCTAGCAGGGGACTTGTCATTGGAGGAGCTCACTGGAATCTTCCTTGAAGATCTTATTAGTAGTCCTGGCTTTTGAGGCACCCCAAAATTCTGGTCATTGTTGGCATGACTCACCCAGACAGATGAGCAGCATTCAGTGAACACCAAGAAAGTTCCAAATCTTGTATGCAATGAAGTAGATATTAGCAGCTTGTCCAAGTCTGCTAATCTTATAGCGTATTCTCCAGATCATCCTCTCTATCATCTGCCAGATCATGCTTTTTCATTTGTATTATCACAATGTTATGATCGGTAACAATGCCACATGCATATCAAGCACTTAGTCATTTGCTCCTTCCTTTTTATGATCACGTGACCAGGTCACCTGACCCTTTATTTCCATTCAACCGTGCAGGCTAGACCGTCAGTCACAGGATACACACTGCACTTGTGCAACAGACCATATAAGGTTATATTGTTCCCACGTTCATCTCCGTGCTGTGCACGCTTCTCTTTCATTTCCATTTCACTTCCATTCTGCCACAGCTTGCTGCAGCAGCATGCCACACTTCTCTTCCATTCCACCTCATGTTATGCCTCATGTACTTAATCTCTGCTACCCTATGCTCTACATCAGTAGATCTGATACACACATGTACAAACTAGAGTAGTTCACTATATAAACCCCAAAGCTAGTACTGGCATCCCCAGTCTAGTTCTCTTGGGTTTTCCCCTCCCAAGTCGGACTCAGTAGTTCCCTCCTTCCCTTTCAGTTGACACTCTACGTGATAACCTGAAGTTGATTTATTGACTTGTTTGGGTTGTTTCACACAACTGCTTTGCAAATATGGTGACCACCTTTCTCCACTCACAAGGAGCTCCAGCCAAGACAATTGACCTTCTTCATGCTTTTGGTCTCACAATGGTCTGCTCGTGCACTGAAGACTATCTTCAAGAATGAAATGAAGACTGTGCAAGCTTGGGTTCACCGATATCTATTGGACTTGACTGTACGTCCTTATACTAAACTGCATTACTGATACATTAGTTTCCTGCTCTTCTTGCTACCCTATGTTATCTTGCTATTGCAGCGTGCCACTAAACATGCATCTTGTTATTCTTTATTTACTATCGCACATGACTCATAGTTCAGATTGCTCGTCTCAGGTGGAGCATCCTCAGCCATCTTATATCCATAGGCTGAGGTATGCATCCACCTATTCTGCTTGTTGTAGATCAGTGACAGCTACTCTAGTCGACTTGTGTTATAGGTAGCTAGTCAATACTAGCCATCTTACATCCATAGGCTGAGTCAACTTGTGTTATAGATCTCTTCAATATCCATTTGTTGTTACCCATGACAACCTCAACATTCAGTTCTGCATTTTTGCACAGCACATTGAGAACCAAAGTTATTTTGACTCTGGTACTGCATCCACTTTGTTTTTTCAGTGCAATGCCCTTCCAGAACTTCCTTTGTCCAACTGAACATTTCAAGAGTTTCATTCCAAAGGGTGTAAGACACCCCTGTCTGTGCTGAAGATCTATAACCTTGCCTCTGTTGCTGCACCAGCTCAGCATAATCATGATGTCTTTCTCATGCTCCAATACCTGGTGGACAGTACTGAGTTTGATTTTGCCACATATATCAACAGGGACCATCTGATCTTCTCTCACTGGCATCCAGAGCCACTTCATCAGCTTTCAGTGGGAAAGCAGTATGTGACTTGACAGTTCATGCTTGGAACAGAGCATTTAGAGGAGGCAAGCTATGAGGGGAATGCTAATGTTATTGCTGTGGTGCTCCATCAGATCAAACTTGACACTCAAGATGAGATGAAGAAGACAGGCATTGATCATGTTATCCCTTGGGTTGGAGATCAGCTCATATGGGCCTTTGTGGCTTTCGGACACAGGACCAAAATTCATTTGAATGTCTGAATTGGCTGGTTGTCAACTTTGGCTGGTTTTATTTATTGATGGCCTTCACTAACTCACTACACAAGCAATATCTTGGCACCACCACAGGTCGGGGCCTTATGCATGCATTCACTTTTCTTGAGCAGAAGAGATTGAATGCAGTGCAGACATGTGGTCCCTTTCACCAGCATCTTCACAATGCCATCTCCCATGTTGTGGAAGCTCATTTCTGAGCATACTGGAAGGTTGTTGGAAAGGTAGAAAGTCTTAAGAACTTACAAACAAGATCCTCCACTGAGCTTCTTGATCTGGCCAATGAAATCATCACCAAACTTGCTTCCAGTCAGGCCATTGACTTGCTTGACTCACAGCCTGAAGCTGAATGTGATGAGGCTCTCTGAAACTCCATCTTGTGGAATTGTGATGTCCTCCAATATATTGACCTCTACAATCCCATCCATAGTGGTGATGTCAGGGTCATGGAAGCCACACTCCCTCACCTTGCTTTGCAATTTGCAGGAGGAGGTGATTCCAATTACCTTGCCAGGGTCCTTGAGCTACTGCAATGCCTCCATAATGATTGGCCACCTGAGCTTGGGTATGAACTGACATTGAGACATTTGAAGTGAGCTAATTTCTCCTCCAAAGTGACTTTGTGTGAAAGCAGTGTTGGCTGGTCAATATGACAGGATGGCTAATGAATTTCTTACCACTTGACAAGCGACAGGAACACAATATAAAAGCTATCAAAGTGAGTCTGTCAGTCAAGATCAAGGATGTGACTCACATGGATTTAGGTGACAGATCATGTACAAGGTCCCAATGCATCTTGGAATTTGCTCAAAGTGTGAAGTCCCACAATTCCAACATTGTGAGTGGTGTTGAAACATCTCAAGTGTCAAGTGAAGTCACTGTGGTGTGGAGTCTCTCACATACAGTAGACCCAAGCAAGGACAGGGATGTAAACTGGCTTGAGGATTCATATACAGTACATGCCATCACACCTGCACCAATGCTATCTACCACTCATCCCACTGCACCTATGTACAACCAACATGTCACCTCCACCTCAAACACCTCCCCTGCACCTTAAACACCTCCCCCACACCTCTAATGCCTCCCCTGCACCTCCAA
Source organism: Gastroboletus turbinatus (assembly GCA_038090655.1). Lineage (NCBI taxonomy): Eukaryota > Fungi > Basidiomycota > Agaricomycetes > Boletales > Boletaceae > Gastroboletus > Gastroboletus turbinatus. The sequence goes on from JBBPND010000064.1 coordinate 33,487, forward strand.
AACATCCCCTCACCTCAGATACATCCTCCATGCCTCAAACATGTCCCCTATGCCTACAACACATCCCCAATGCCTCTAATGTGTTCCCATCACCTCAAATGCATCCACTCCACCTCTGATGTCCCCATCATCCCAAACATGTCACTGACACCTCCAACATGTTCCCATCACCTCCATTGCATCCTCAACACCTCTAATGTGTCCCCATCCCCCCAAACACATTACCAATTCCTCCAATGCTGACCTGCACCAAACTAGTTAGATGCATGGTCAGAGCAACCCCCTACCTGAAAACAAGACATTCTACCACTTGCTGCGGTTAGAATCTTCTAATACTTTAGGGCCAGATGA
>JBBPND010000065.1:0-33476 GCA_038090655.1 Gastroboletus turbinatus
CGGTCAGGAAGGCAGTGCACTTTTATAGCCTCAGCGTCGAGTCGTCCTTGCGCACCCGTCGATGCCTGCTTCACGTCGCTTGATCACACGTTTACGCTTTCGTTTTTTTCTCTTTCTTTCTTTATTCCGTTCATATATACATTCACGTCATAACGAACGCTTTTTTTGCATCGTCCACGGAACACATTTGGTTTATTATTGCTTACAACACAGGGTAATCTGTCGTTGTATCCATCTCTCCAGTAACCTTCAGGTGTACACTGCAAGTCGAACAAAATGCAATCACGCATCCATGATATCCTGCTTTTTCCCTTATGGCATTGATGGGGATATGGAAAACGAAGATATGAATTATAAACATGAAGCAGGACATAAAAGATAAATTACGAGTCGTGTGGGCGATAAAATCATACAGAAGCACCAAAGCCTCTCGGCTCGATCGTGGACTGAACTTCACCCTCCTCTCCTCTCGGAGCATTCTCTTCCCTCTTACTTACGGCGTTCTTCCATTTGGTCCTCACTAGCACAATCGTGGCTACCAAGCAGGAGTATGCCAAACTGACAGTCAAGCCAATCCATAAACCAGCGAGTCCCCATTGTCTCGGCAAGGCAAGATATACCCCAAGTGGGATACCTGCAGGAACACACATGATTCTATCATTTAGTTCTTCGACGAACGCATCGGTGGAAAGCAGGGGGAAATATATACAAACCTAGAAAGTAATCCGCACTGGTATGGACGTGTCAGAAACCGTGTTGAGGAATGCCCGTAGGAAGATGTGAATAATCACCTCGCGTTGAGTGAAGGAAATAAAACAGTTTTTCCGACAGCCCCAAGGGAACTGTCGACCCACGCTCCGATACCATGGACAGCCTGAAAGACAGCTATGACAGGCAACAGCGTAGACACGTTCTGAAGAATGACTGCGAATCACGTTTCAGTTGTCCGGGAACGGGTGTAGAACTAACGCTTGTACTCACCGGGATCACTGTTAAACAACTGTCCCCAAGACGTCGCGAATGCGAGGAGCATATTGCTAGAGAAAAGAGTCAGTGCTTTCGGTCCGTGATCCTTCACGAGACAAACCCGATGACGATGACGCCTCCCAAAGTACCGACAAACGCGACAGAAGCTGCAATCTTGGCACGTTGTACGTCGCCTTTAGTCATCCACTTTTTTATGCTGGTGGGCCCAACTCAGCCTTGAACAGGTGATGTATTATTGAAGTTTCATTACCGGTCGGATGAGACGTTACCCATCGCTTTTGGGGCCTGGTATAGCGTCGTGGCTGTCGTGAGTAATACCGCCTGTGTGGCGAGGGCATCTGGACCGAGCCTAGTGATGTCTTAGCAATGTTCACCGTAGGCACACGTAGAGATCATACATGCTTGCAATGACTGTGATATTGTCAGGAATGAAGAACAGGACTCGAGAATCATGGACTCACCTCCTCCGAAATCCTTTGACCAGAGCTGAGACGCGCTCTTCAAAACCCCGGATATACCTGTAAAAACCAGCGTTCCTAGACCAGTGAAAAATGTAACTTCTAAATGATCCTGCGGTGGTTCCGACACGCCTGTCGGACGACCGGAGTTTCTGTTTACACTACCAGGTTCGTCGGGGACAATATTGAGTCCACGTAGGGATTCCACTTCTTCTCGTATCGCACGTTGAACAATATAAATAATCAACATAATGGCAAGAATATTGTGACTCAGGACGGTGCACAGTGGAGCTCCAGCGAAACCTAACCGAAGGGCAGGTATCGGCCCATCGACTGAGAAATATGACGTAGGCTGTCGTTCAGTCTAGGGGGCCCAACAATCCACAAGAGTACCTCACCGAGGAGATAATTCAAAACCAGGTTCAGAGGCGCAGTAGCCGAAAGGATGCGCGTGTGCACATTGGAGAGCCCTTCATACAAGAGTCAATGTCAGGACAACATAGAATGTTGCTAAGCACAGCGTTTTACCTTGAGAGGTCAGATATCGCCTGTTAGTGGGGTCAACACTGGTCTCGAAGAGAACACACTCAATTACTTCGCTATTTCGCTAATCGCGTATCCTGGTAGACCTGCAGCTGTGACTCGGAGGAACTCGCTCGCAGGGGCAGCGACCTCTGGTGGTTGGCCAAGTCGCTGTAAAAGGGTGGCAGACTGAACGGTCCACAGATTGGTGATTGGCTGAAGAAAGAAATGTCATCAAGTCGACATCTACGCTGAAATTAAACGAAGGTTTGCACTTACAAATAAGACGATGCCAGTGACCACTGCTGCTTGTGCACATGCTACCTTCGCGATGCGACGGTTTGGAGCGCTTGCAAGGACCTTGTCCAGTGAGCTGGAAAATAATATTAGAACCCACCGACAAAGTAGTCAAGAGATGATAGAGGGTAGCGCGTTCACAACTGACCTGATGAAGCCCTGGATGATGCTATATCCTGTCACACTTGCCACTGCCGTGCCGATAGTGCTCGCAGCAAGATCCGTGGTCGATAAATGTCCCAAGGATACTGTCGGTGCTATCACGAGTGAATGTTCTTGCAAGTGCGTGCTTAAGCATGGTTTAGTCCATTGCAAGTATCATGCATGGAGTCATGTGCTCACAATAACCATCCGCCACCATCCCTTGCAAGAACGTAACACTCCACGAAAATCTTGAAAGACAGTCCATAATTGTCCGATCCCACGTTATCTAGTGCGTCGACATCAGGGAGACGGTTCAACAGAAGGGATAATAGGCGGCGAAGCACTCCTTCGGCCTGTTCAGTCGCGAAAGCCTTGGGGTCGTGAAGGGCACCAAGTAAAGGTGTTGTCTCTGTAGCGAGTGTATCGACGTTGGGTTCACCGACATGTTTTGTGTCGGCAAAGTACGAGCCCACGAAGGGAAGCTTGGCAGCGTAAACGAAAACGATGGAGCGCAGTCTAGCTAGTACCAACATTTGTGCCTTGTCTTTGATGTCCTCCGTAGAGCCAATCACAGTATTGTTCGCTACATCATGATCACCAATGAGAGTTATAGGATTCCCTGCTGACGATTCAATGGCCCCTTCGATGTCGAACCTCGGACCTAGAAGAGACTTCTGCGATATCGTCGGATCGCCGCTGGTAGGAGCATGGGAACCCGAGAGCGGAGGAACAGCGCGTACTTCGCCCCGAAGTCCACCAGATGCAATAGACAGCAACGACGCTTCCGCACGCGCTTCAAGTTCCTCTACCCCAGCGCTGCCCGAATACGTTTGCGCGATCAAAGTGACCGCATCCCCTGCAGGATTGGGGGTGATGTGCACGTCCTCGCCAGTACGACTGCCTTCAGAAGCATCAAGAGGATTCGGAATGCTTTCCTCGACTATTTGGCGAACGTCTTGCTCAAAGTCCACTGGCATCATCCTAGTAATGGTCAACCACGTCGATGGCGAGAGCAGGCCCGAGCCGGCGAAAGCGAGGTTCGCTAGTTCGGGCCCATGAATCTGGGTCGAAGTACCTCGTATAGGTAATAATTAGAGTGCTGTGTGCCTCGGGTATTTTTTTAGATGGGAATCGTCGGATCCCCAGAATGTACGGCATCCGAGCAGTTCCCTTCAAGTTGCTTGTCATTGCTCGACGAATTTGGCTTAGTACTTATGCATGGGAGCGCGCCCAATGATTGGGTGACTCACTGTATGCAACGTTTGCTATGAAATGTTCACTATAACGACAAGGTGTAGGCACCGGATTCGGAGATGATTGTTGAGCGATCAAGCGTTGACCATGAACCGCTGGCGGTTAACGGTGTTCATGTTCAAGTCGTGTGCGCTGCGTATCAAAGGAGAGACGGCTTGCTTCATGATTCGAGTCTGCGGCCCCCACCAGTGGCTGGATTCCTGGCAGTATGTAGCAACACGAAGTGGCCTGGCATCGCTTCCGAAAATTAAAACCGACTCGATCAACTCAAGGAATGAGCTTTACGGACTACAGATGTCAGATACTACGCACTCGCGTTGGATGAAAACGACTCGATACTTGATGTGGTGCATCGTGGACCCACGGTGATGAGCCAATGTCAGACATGACGCGCATGACGGACCAATACATGCTGCATTCTGACTTCCATGAAGTTGCCGCACACCAACCGCATGCATGCTTACGCAGTGGAGTGACTCCACATTTCATCTTTATCACTACTAAGCAGCAGTCTTGAAACCTTGAAGTAACACCAAGCCAGCTCCACTTGAATTTATGCAACTCACTCCTCATCTTCACCCATACCCTCACTCAGATCACCACCACCGTCCTAGTTCTCACCATACTCGTCCACAACATCCCATAAGGTACTGACCAATTCCCTTACCTCGTCATCCTCCAGTCCCATCGTTAAGAGTGCGCTATCACGCCGCTTCGCTGCACTCTCCACGAAATGGGCATAGCTGGATAAATGGCCTCCCATGGATGGAGACGTTGATAACGAGGATATCATCTTGAGTGCTTTGGGTCGAACGTCTGGAAAGACCGGAGGGAAAGAAGTGGGGATTGGATAGTTCGGTAAATGGTGCCTTCCCAGCGCGGTGCCAGTTTAGACTGTGTAACATGGATAGGGAAACTGCGCACCACGTCAAGAATGGATGTTTTAGTTCATGTGTTTTGCTCCACGCATCGTAGGTCGCCACTTCATCCTGGGAGAACCCACGGGATACATCTCGCCTTGCAAAGAGTGCCCGACCCTGGGGACGAACTCAAGAATCGAGAACGTAACATGTCCTCAAAACTTACGTCGGAGTGGAAGGATAAACTTGCAAGACCCTGAGGATTCTCGGTATAAAATCCCCGTGGATACAACGTTCCACGAAGCACGGCAAACGGAGATGATTTCCTCCAATTCAAATGGGCGACCATTGTTTGAAGGTCATCCAAGCCACCCTTCAACCTATTGACGCTTAACCGATAAAGCTGCAAACAGACATGTAAGCGTTACCTCAGCGGGAGTGTTGCAGTTTCAATGTGAGTTGATAGAACTGCTGAGGATTGGTAGAGAGATTTATTCTGTTGTTGTTTAGTCTCGGAGGTAACAAGATAGCGGGAACGAACATCAATATCATGTCCAGAAAACCAACCACCCTTTTCCCAGAGAGGAGGGGATAAAATTGGAACAGTCAGATCGCAAAACTCGCCGAGGCTTCGTAATGAAAGGGTGTCGTTGAGAACTTGCTTTATCTGGGATGACTTTTGACCAGAAGAGTTGGATGGTGTATGAAATAGTTGATTATGACAGCTCACATCTCCGACGTTGGCATCGAGTGGACTGATGCTTGAAAGACAAGCAAATGTCATGATCGTGGCTTTTGGATGCTCCTCACGGAAGGCAGACAACAAGGAATTTGAGAAACCACCGAAAATTGAAGTGTCCTGGATCATTTGTACTCCCTGTGCAATGAATCTTGCTGTTCAATCCATGTCCGCAGACGTCTTAGTCCCCTTCACCTGAAAATTGTTGCAATCCTCCACCAGGAGGCGGAGAGACCCATCCATTAGTTCTGCATTCTGCCCAACCCTTTAGCTCAAGGACATTAAATGTAGCGGTATGCGTACATCGTCATACTGCAAAAAGGCCTCGCGACTGGCATTCCAGCTGCCTTCGACTAATTCTGGTGCATCCGGAATTGCCTGGATTGACTTATGATCAAAAAAGACACGGCTGAAATCAGACCAATATCTGATTTTTGTGGTTATGGGTTCTGCTTGTTCACTGTTATCCTCAAGGTCAAGACGGGAATGGTATTCGCTCTGGGGAATTTGCTCTTGCTCCAGGCGAGCTACACCCCCGTGCCTACCACGACAGGAAGAACGAGCTGTCGTGCCATGGGATTCGACGAACTCACCAAGTTGCCGGCCATGTCAAAGCCTCTTCCCGATGCGAGTCCCTTGCAAGTGTGCCAAAATTTGCTTTACAATCATGGTGCATGAGCTGATGCATGGATGCTCTCCGCAAAAAGCACTCGCACATTTCTGATCAAAAGCAAGGAGCCTCGGGCACAGAGTAGGCTGATTCTGTGAATCGGGTGTAGGTGATGCACTACCAGGACAGGTTGCCGCAAGACGTACATGTTCATCACGCCCCTCTTTGAATGAGATGTTATAATCAGTTATGGAGATGTCGTCTTCATCATAGACAAAGTAGCTCTCCTGCGTATTCCAGTAGTGGGTTCCGGTATAGTTTGAGAGCGAACCGGCCTGAATATGAATGATCTCTCTCATTGCTGTCGGCCCCGGCCAGGGCTGAGCGTGAAGGGAGCACAGTTGGAAACTCGGCTAGAGTTGAAATTCCCACCCTAGATGTGACTTTCCGCCACCGTGTACACTCCAGGCCGACTGATCAAAACTTGGGCGTTCATCTCAAAATTCCTGTAGAGGCACGGCAGATACAGCAAGCTACGAACAGGGTGGTCGACCCTGTTCCACTCAATTCTATCCACAGTATCTACACGACGCCGCCACATCGATCTCCGTAAGTACAACGTCACTCCGCAGTTCAAGTTCGTTATGAATTTATTGTTTTGATGGCGTTTAGTAGTGCTCAGGATTTGAATTGGTGAGGGGTTGTGGGTGCCAACAAGGTGCATGATTGTTATCAAGCTCAGCACCGCCTGCTGGATCAAGGGCTGAACGCTTCAAAGTTCGCGAACCCGCCACCGACCGAAGGTCGTTCATATCGCAGTGAATTATCCCATCACCGTGCTCTCAATGAGTATCGATCCTCGGCCGTTCGTGGGTGACCTAGTGTGAGGATGTTGATCTCCCTCAAGTCGGTTGTGTTTCTCGTCATGCAGATCAACACTCGGCACCAGTGTCCCCCTGCCTGGTTTCAGAGACACAGTCATCTACTGTGTCATTCCCCATTCGAGAGTTTGATCATCGCTGATGCGCTCATATTAACTGCCACGAGGTAGGCACGGGGGCAGCCAGGCCGTCGTACCGGTTTTCAAATGTCTCCTCACGGTTTTCCGACTGCTAGGGTCTCGCATCGGATCCCCATGCGGCTCGTTACACAGTTATCCTTCCATCTTCTATCCACGATTTCTGTTCTTCCAGACTCCTCACATGTTCGAGCGCCTATCAGCTGCTCCGCCACGCCGGTAGCACGGTGGCTGAGACTAATCCCGATCACTGCAGTTTATGTAACCAAGTTAGTCCCACTGGGGTACTAGCCGCATCTGCCAGACAACAATAAGTGCCTTACCCGTAATCTCTCTCAGATGACATGTACGATAATCGAAAGATCTGTGCCATGCCCTTTCCAATCAGAAACTTCCATTGACCGGATGGAGGATGAGACAAGATGACACGTTTTTCAATGCAAGATCCTGTGTGCATAGCGTTATGGAGTTAAATTTGTACATTTTGATGGATTCAAACAAGGGAAAATAGACGCCAGACTCAGTATCCGGATTCTCCCCTCCGACTACGGTAGTACGTTCACTCGGTTCATACTATAATATTATCACTAGTGTTCAAGGATCACCTTGATAGCTACCGGCTGTGGGAACAACGACCGCTACTAAGCCTACGGGCTTTTACATATTTACAATGTCCTCGGAATGGATACTTGCCATACGCATGTTCTACATAACCTTGACATCTGCATGCAAGAGAAAGAACCGAAGAGGTTGGAGAGTTACTTGCCATTTGAAGAACATCTTTCTTTAGAAAAAAAGACATATCTAACCAGTTTTTGTCTTGAGATTCCTCCAAAGCATCGAGAAGAGGGCCCCCCCAATACCGACGAGCACTATCTCTAGCCCAACGAAAATTTCCATTCCAACGGCGACTCCCGATCCACCCCAGATAGCACCAGTTATTCGGCCAACGTAATTGGAGTATTGAATCGCCATGGAGGCACGCCTATTCCAGTCCGAAGGGAGCTGCTTGCTTAACACACTGAGCGTCACAGTTGTGGCGAGATTGAAACCAAGAGCAACGGGCCACCAGCATGCAAACAGTGATCCATACACGACTTTACTAGTGGCGAGAAGCGAAGCGAAGACCAAAAGCCCATAGAGACCCAGGCAGGTCCCAAAAGCGAGCAGATGTCGATCTTGAATACGGCGTGCGAACAACATACTCGCAAGAATGAAGGGGAATGCAGTGATTCCGCCTAGCGCTATGAAGTTCCCTGCTGCAAACGGGGACCAATTGAGAGTAGAAGTCGCGGCTCCGAAGACAGGTAGGTTTGCCTCCCAGGACCCGAGGATAAAGAAGCATAGCATGGAGAACCAACACATGCAGATAATGACGCCCCACTGTGGCCATGTGATATGAGATAGGTGGATGGTGGACGATTCTTCTAGTGGTGGTGGGAGGCGGGTAGTCTGAGCAGGTGGAAGCGGTGCGGAGTCTCCGATTCTGTTATCTTCTTCGACAGAAGGAGTAGAAATTATTACTTCGTGAAGCTCCAAGCTCATTCCCGTAGGCAAGTCTTCGAAATATCTGGCTATAACCAACCAGAAGACCACGTAGCAGCAAGCCATAATCCAAGCAGGACTGGTGTATCCGTTGAAGATCGTACTTTGGAATCCGACGTTGTACAATAAGCCACCGAGGAATGGACCGAGCGTCATTCCTAGAGCTTGTCCAATCACTAACCAGCTGGAAAGTGTTGTCCGACGGCGAATTCCGACGATCAAAGGATCCGTGCAGTATCGTTTGCAGTACATGAGACACGAATATGAGACGCCGCTCACGCATCGCCCAATGAGGATCAGGTACAGGAAATCGGCACGATATGCGATTGCATATGCGACGTTCCCTAGAATGCCCGCGAGGCATCCTATATGCAACGCCCTGGCGTATTGTCCTATACATAGATGGATCAACGTTAACGTTGGATTTCGGCTACAAAGACGGATGTGGTCTACCTTTGTCACATCTCGTCATTGGAATGAGTGCGATACCACTAAACAAGGATGGTATGCCGATAACAACACCAGAGAAAGTTGCATTTCCGCCCAGGTATTCCGCGTATTTGCTTGAGGAAGAGATAAGGATGAAGTAGGAGAGCTTTCACCGGGAAATTGTTACGCCACGGAGCCACATACTAGCACAGCGAAACTGCGTACCTGCAGCAACATGTTAAAGGTAATTATTATGACCAAGGAAGCCATCTTGGGGAGCTTGAACTCTTCTCCACCCAGTTCGTTAGAGTCGCCAGGAGTATTCCTCCTGAGCCAACCAGCACGCACAAGAAGCTGTCGTAACATATCCTGGTGTAGCTAAGGCGTAGAAAATGTTTCTCTAATCAACCTGAGTATGAATGCTTTGGCCGTGTGGGGTCAAGGCCGTTGAAACTCACCGCGAAGGAGACGAAGAGGCACAAAGAACCCGAGCCCTTCGAACCATGTATCTATATATTCTTCCGAGCACCCAGAAATACCCATTTGGTTGTGGTTATCAGGGTGCGAATGTTTCAACCATTATTTGAAGAGCGACTGACGTACGCACTGCGCTCGCCACGGAAGAGGGTATGGGATTGCGGTAGCCCGATCATCGGGGTGCAGCATGGTACCCAGAAAAACGAACACCTCGGACACGACCGTCCTGAGACAACCTGGTATCCTATGCTGCCCGAGGTGTAAGTCTAGGGTCACGTCAGTAAGATCCGAATACACACGGCAACGAATATCGATTCGTTCCGAGGATAGCGTCGCCGCGCAATCAGAACTGACAGGTTTGCTTCAAGTAGTAGTGGCAGGAGTGACTCGGAATACAGTTCTCGGCGTATACCACTGCCCCAATATGGTCTAGCCAATCACAAATCGCGTGGCAGAAATTCAAAAGCTTCGAAATTTACTTCGTCCAATTCTCAAACACAACACGCGGTATACGTTTGATTAGTTTGTACTGTTCAATCACTTCCCCGCCCAAAAATACATTCACGATTTATCAGATTTCTCTAAAAACGTTCCGTTCTGTTCGCATTACAAAAAACGGTCATGCGGTTTTTTGAAACACGATGGCCTCTGGCGATGCATCCCCCTGAACCTCACGTAAAGCAAGACCCACTACTTGTGTTGCCGAGGCCACCGAGGCAATTAAACGATACTTTGTTCAAGTTGATGCTCCCCGTCAAACAGAAGGGAGTCTACTGCAATGAAATAAAAGGTAATTAATGATATATAGCTGTCTAAATGCTCTAAAAATGGCTGATTAAGCCCACCTCTGAAATCCTAATGGTGAGCGTTCGGTGTCCAAAAACGGTAAATCGGGGCTTGTGCAGCGATCTTCTGCACACGCGGTCGCCTTCGGTTGACACCTGCGCGCATCGTACGCCGCGCGTTTCGCGTCTCTGGGACTCATCTCCACCATTTTTGGTTGTGATCCGTCGTCACCGGTTGTTTCGTTTCGGTTCGACCGGTATAGCCTAACCGTGACTATGGTGTAGCTAAGTCAATCTACTCGCATGTGCTATTCAACTGACGTTTCTAGGCTTCGTTTTGAACCTGCCACGTCGACGGGATGGACTCATGGTTTCAATGGGACGCCTGAAACCCTTGGTGAGTGATGTTGGCGGTCCAGGTGAGTTTATCGTCAAATTATCATTCTGATCCTTATGGTGACACGAATCATCCTTAGCGAGCAGTTTGGGCGCGATTTCATGTGAATCGCAGCTGGTGCTGCTCGTTGCGCCGTCCGTACCATCTTGTCCGGGACATTATTGATTGCATGAACACCTCCCGCCGTCCTTGAGGCGTCTTTCGGACACTCGCTCACCCCGAGTCGTTGAGTTCTGCTGCCTCCATTGCTCCAGTCATTTTCTGACATGTTCTGATGCATTATGTAGCCCCTCGTATCCCTTCCTTGCGTCTTCATTGCCCTTATATCCTCTCGATGCGTCCATCTCGCCGCTGGTAAGTTTGATGGCTATACTCGCAGGTTTCGTCGCGCGGGCTTGCCAGGTGGCTCTTGCAGCTCACATGAGTTGTATGACATGGTACTGACTCGTTATTGACATTGACTCGGCTCGTCTTCGGCTAACGCCTCCAGTGCGAGTCGTCGTAATTCTCCGGTGGCGTCGTCCGTTGCAGTGTCATCACGACGTGGACTGGCACCTCCGACGCTGGTATCACTGTCCGACTCATTCGTCACGTTTGTGCGATGTTGCAGCCCACGAACTTGGTCGCAAGTTTTTCGTGTTGCCACGGCCACTCGTCTTACCTCCAAGTCGTTCTAGACATCTCCTGGTGCCACCATGTTGCTCCCCAGCCCAATTGTCACGTCTGCGTAATCACTCGAGGCACTCAGTCCATTCAAGCTTCCCTTCGACTTGCCATCGATGCCTGGTCTTCCGATCATCCTTGGTGTTCTCTGCTACGTCCTCACCCTATCTGTGTGCACTCTAAGAAATCTCGCAGCCACTGGACTCGACTGCTTGTTCAGCTGCAGTTTCGTCTTCACATGTGGTAGGATCACTCGGGTGGGCCGGGATCATACAGTTTTGTCTAATCACCCCTTCCCCCTCTAGCAATCTCTCATACCCCACCCCTTTGACAGATGCCCCAGGCCCAGGCCCATTGTGCCGCTACATTCCGCTGACTGAACCTTAGGCATTTTGTTCAATATACCCGTGGGCGTTGGCGCAGCAGTTCCAGTAAACCATCAACACTTGTCTCATCCACCACGCAGGATTCATCACCTTGTTGCAAATACACAACGCTGCCATATTAAATGAAACAATGTCAATACAGCATCACTGCACCGGTTCGTATGAACTTCTTCCTTTGGTGGTGTTTAGTGGTCCGAAAGCACCCAGTATTTGAATTGACAACAGGCTGTGGGCTGTTGTGGGTGCCAGTAAGGTGAGGTGAATTATCGTTATAAAGCTCAGCACCGCCTGCTGGATCAAGGAACTAGGCGCTTCCAAAATTCATGAACACGCCGTCGAGCAAATGTCACTCATGTCGCAGGGAACCGTCTCGCCATCGTGCTCTCAAATGAGTACCGATCCACGGCCGTTCGTGGCTGACCTCGTGTGAGCATGATGGTCTTTTCCCCCAAGTAGGTTGTATTATGTGGAGATGAACCCTCGACACCAGTGTTTTTCTCCGATTCAGTGACGCAGTCATTCACTACGCCATTCCCCACTCGAGAGGATGATCATTGGTGATGCGCTCATATTAACTACCACGAGGCAAGCACGAGGCAAGCCAGGATGTCCCATTGAGTCTCCAGGTGTTTTCTCGTCACATTTCTTCGACTGCTACTAGAGTCTTGCATCAGATTCTCGTGGTCAAATGATCTTTCCATCGATGATTGATTTGCTGTAACACGTGTCCCATGTTCCTTTCCGCATCGATGCTATTCACGACTTCTGAAAAGCCTCTCACGTTTGAGCGCCTATCGATGGCGCATGTTGGTGGTACGCTGGGATCAATGCCGATTACTATAACCAAGTTAGTCCCAGTACTGCCGCACCTGCCAGACAACAATAATGACCTTACCCGTAATTTCTTTCACATGACATGTATGGCTAACGACCCTGTTTTTTGAAAGATCTGTGTCAGGCCCTTTCCAATCAGGAACATTCTATGACGAGATGGAGGATGGTGAAAGATGACACGTTTTTTGATGGAACTAAATTCGTATGCATAACCTTATGGTGTTACTTAAATATATAGACGCCACACTCATTATCCGGACTCTGGCCCCAGCCTATGTTCACTCGATTCCACTACTACATGTTATTGATTTTCAATGTTCATGTACAGGTCAGATTGTTTACTTGCTGTGGGGACGACTACCTTTTCCAAACGTTCGGATTTTTATGTACATATTCGCATGTTCTCGGAATACCTGCAACTCACGCTATCCGCATGTAGTATCCATAACTTTGGCTCACTTTCATCAATCTCCGCTTTGCTTGCGCAAACAATAACAATAAGGAGCCAATTTGATGGAAGAATGTATATCGCCGAAAGAACCGGACGAAAGAACACAGGGTAGAGGGTTGGGAAAGCTACCTGCATGCAATGGAGAAGAACATCGATCCATGCGAAAAGAAAAGACACAGCTAGCCAGTTTTAGCCTTGAGATTTCTCCAAAGTGTCGTGAAGAGAACCCCCCCGATACCGACGAGCCCTATTTCTAGCCCTACAAAATTTTCCATTCCAACGGCAACTCCCGATCCACCCCAGATGGCACCAGTTACTCGGCCAACGTAATTGGAGTATTGAATCGCCATAGAGGCACGCCTATTCCAGTCGGAAGGGAGTTGCTTGCTTAGCAGGCTGAGCGTCACAGTTGTGGCGAGATTGAAACCAAGAGCAACGGGCCACCAGCACGCGAGCAGTGATCCATACACGACTTTACTAGTGGCGAGAAGCGAAATGAAAACCAAAAGCCCACAAAGACCCAGGCCAGTCCCGAAAGCGAGTAGATGTCGATCTTGAATACGGTGTGCGAACAACATACTCGCAAGAAAGAACGGGAATGCAGTGATTCCGCCTAGCGCTATGAAGTTTCCTGCTGCAAACGGGGACCAATTGAGGGTAGAAGTCGCAGCACCGAAGACAGGGAGGTTTGCCTCCCAGGACCCGAGGACAAAGAAGCATAGCATGGAGAACCAACACATGCAGATGATGACGCCCCATTGTGGGCGTGTGACATGAGATACTAAGTGGGTGGTGGACGATTCGTTTAGTGGTAATGACGGGCGGGTAGTCTGAGCAGAAGATGGAAGCAGTGTGGGGTCTCCGATGTGCTTCCCTTCTTCGACGGAAGGGGTGGGTGCTGTTATTTCGTGAAGCTCCAAGCTCGTTTCCGTCGTGGGCACATCTTCGAAATATCTGGCTACGATCAACCAGAAGACCACGTAGCAGCAAGCCATAACCCAACCAGGACTAGTGTATCCGTTGAAGATTGCGCTTCCGAATCCGACCTTGTACAACAAACCCCCGATGAACGGACCGACGGTCATTCCTAGAGCTTGTCCAATCACTAACCAGCTGGAAAGCGTCGTCCGACGGCGAATTCCGACGATCAAAGGATCCGTGCAGTATCGTTTGCAGTACATGAAACCAGACAACGAGACACCGGTCAAGCATCGTCCGATGAGGATCATGTACAGGAAATTGGCACGATAAGCGATTGCATATGCAACCTGCCCTAGAATGCCCGTAAAACATCCTATATGCAATGCCCTGGCGTATTTTCCTATAGATGGATCGACGTTAGCATTGCATTGCGGTTATGAAATAAAGACAGATGTCGTCTACCTCTGTCATATCTCGTCATTGGAATGAGTGCTATACCACCAAACACGGTGGGTATACCAATAACGATACCAGAGAATGTTGCATTTCCACCCAAGTATTCCGCATACTTGCTCGAGGAAGGGATAAGGATGAAGAAGGAGACCTGCCAAAGGGAAAGTGTTACACCACGGAGCCATGCACTAATATGGCGTAACTGCGTACCTGCAGTATCATGTTGTAGACAATTACGATGACCAAGGAAGCCATCTTGGGGAGCTTGAACTCTTCTCCACCCAGCTCGTCGGAGTCACCAGGAACATTCCTCCTGAACAGACCAGCACGCACAAGAAGGTGTCGCAACATATCCTGGCGTAGTTGAAACTGTACAGAACGCTTATGATTAATAAGTTGAAATGATGATGTCTTGAATAACTGGGGTCAAGGAAGTTGGAACCCACCTCGAAGTTGAAGACGAAGAGGCGCGCAACCCGAGTCCCCGAAACTAGATAACCGTAATACGTACTATTCTTCCAAGCACCCACGACGAGTCATAAATATACCCCCCCGACAGCGAATCTCCGAGGGCGATTCGCACGGTGGACTCAAGAGTGCTAGTGATCGTCGTCATGCATGTTAATGTACAAACTCGTCAACTTGGCACTGGTCCGGTACTGTTCGGAACATGAACATCGACTTGAACCGCCGTTGGACGGGCCAGACCGCCCCCGCTCTCTGGAGAGCTCCCACCGTGAGGATGCGGATGGAAGGATGGATACTGCTGACTACTACACACACGAGGACTACTATACCTACGACCTACGAGGACTCCAGCCACTGCCCACGAGGACCCGACCAGCCCTTGCCAGGCCTCCCTGGTACACCGTCAAAGGTAGTGTAAACAATAAGACACTTACATCGTGCTGGCGCGATTATCTGAACACCCACGGGTACTTGACACTTATCTAGATAAGCATCTTAGTGGTGTAGCATGAGATCAGGGAATTCAACGAGAACATTTTCAATCATCTTATATATCCGAAAACAACCCAACGACCCATCCACTTCCAGCCCCCACTGCATCGTACGCGGTATGCCTGTGGTATCAACCAAGCTTGTGTCATGTAGCAACCCATGCCCGGGCTGGAGAAAATTCATAGTCATTTTCGTTGCCTTGGCATCATCCTTCGCCACCTCTGCATTTCTCGGCCACGGTAACGGTTGGAGCAGCAAAATGAACCCAGAGTAGCCGGGAAGATACTTGAGTCCGCAACACGTCGGTTCCGCATATGTAGCGTGTACTTTCAATCGGTCACCCACAACGCCCCTTCGCTCTCCGGCACCATCCGACACGTCGACGAGTAGTGGTTCGTACTAATGCACTCTTCTGGGTGAAATCATCAATATCCACGTCTGTCTGACCGGGGCGGTGATGCCGTTCCCTTGCGCCGCGAGCTCCTTCTTGATCTGAAGGATCCGTGCAGCGCTGCGCATCACTTTCCAGTCGTTCTTGGTCGCCAAGTAGTAGTTGACATCCACTACGGGATTCGCGCGAGGCTCCGTGGAGGCGAGACGTACAGCACGCTGGGAAGGAGAACAAGGAACAGTGCAAACCACCGTGCATCAGTCATTCGCTTGCCATCTCCGGCAGCAATCTGCAGCATACGCGCACGAGGTCAAGTGAAAGGATGACAAAGAATGTCCCATACAAGCATGATTTCGATATCGGGTAGGTTTTGGGCCAGAGTAGCGTCGAGATCCCTCTTTATTTGCATGCCCACGCGATATTCCTCATCTAGGCGGCAATATTGAATGAAGATCGAAAGTTCCAACACTGAAGCAAGAAGCTATCCCGTGCTGGATAGCAAACGAGGGAACAACATGGGTGTGATTAACCAGGGACGTGATTGCAGTCGCAAGCTGACGTGATCCTGCTACATGTATCACAACTTCAGTTGAGCAACTTCCAGGCCCGATATATCCTTGTGAACGGTGAGTTGATGCTCCTAAGATGATCTGCAGGTCCAGTTCCTCTGCAGCATCTCCTGTCTGGATAGTACTTCCCCTTTAACCAGCCGATGCATCTTTTCCCGTCATCTGAGATGAGCACCAGTGTAGCCAACCGAATGAGAAGCCTACTGACCTGAGCATGGAAATTTTGGGCGAAGCAATTGAACCTGCGCTTCATTTAACTTCACGTCTTAGACTCTTAGACGCACAAAGCGGGTGGAGCCACCTACATCAGACTCTATCCTCTGCAGTGGCCTTACTATTTGAATCCGCTACATGGCGGCTGGCGTGCAAATATAGGCGAACGGACAAGACAAGCATGCAAGAACACAGCCAAAGTCGAAGTCCTTTGACCGCTGCCATCGATGTTGTAGTGGATTTTGGTGCAACGACGTGCAAGTTGAGCGGTATCGTTCATATCCTCTACGTGGTCAAACCAGCACGAACCAACAACATGTCGTGGGGTGCGGCTCCACATAGGAACTTTGCTAGATCGGTTCCGTCGCCTGAAAAAATAATTGAGGATGCATCATGGGGAGATGCAAACATAACTGATACGGCCTGCAATGGCTTCACGTTGCAAAAATCCTGTGAGAGATCAATCTCGGAACAGCGGGACGGGAAAGATGCAGTGCTGTGTCTTGGTACCCCCGTTACTCTGCAGGTGTGCCACGACTGTGCAACACTGAATTTGTCCTGGACGCCCCGCAGAACGAGCTACCAGTGACGAGCTCGAGGTTGCGGCCACAAGTTTTTCTGCTGGTCGGAGTGGAAGACGCAGTATGGAGAACCGTCCGAGATGAAATGGGTGCTAATTAGGACGGGGACACACAGATCCGACCTGCCCTCACTAATCTCCACATTCAACACGACGTGTTCGGCTCCCGGGCTGAGAGACGATTTGCAATCACACGACCGGCGGTGCCCCTGACGACGACGACGACGTAGTCGCATTCCTCGAGGACCTTTAAAACAAGAACGGCTGGGTAGGTACCCCAAAACATGGTACCGCCTGAAAGATAAAATGTTGATTCAGGGCAATCGATCAACTGTAGACACGACAAATAGGATGTCTAGAAGGATGGGAAAAGAGATCGGTGCAATGCTGGGACCCACTCATGTTTGGGTGACTGCGGCCGGGTGTTTGACTTCTATAGTGACCGCTGCATGGCAGACACGTCATGATTAGTTAGCGTCTAACCACACGGTGCCGCATTACTTACGGTGACTTTCGCAACACAGGATCCCGGAATTTTTCGTTGAATATGCATCTCCGACTGAAACCGCCCATTGAACTCAAACGCGTACTAAGCCGTATTGTTAGCGGCGTCAAAGTCAGAACCTCACTATTGCCACTGGGGCTTGGTGCAGATAGACGCTGCGGGCGACTCCTTTATTGGTATCCTTTGCGCAAGGCGTACATGAGGCACTTGGGCCTCCAGCCGGAATGGAAGGCTTCGGTCAAGGTACTACGTGGCTTCTCCGTGTTTGGCCTTTCACATAAGGAACGCCGGCATAGCGTGGAGAGCGGAGATTTTCTGCATTCCTCATTCAGGTGCTTGTGGGTATCCACACGGGCATGGTAATCAAACAGCCCCATCACCCTTGATTTTTGATCCGCCACCCAACGTTCAACGGTAGGCGCCTGCTGTGACAGCTGCGAGGCTAGACGCGCGGAGTCTGATCAGCGCCAGATACCATGCAGGGTCCACTAAGACTCATTTATATGGTAGACGCCAGCGGTGAAGAGGGACTTGGTGATCGGAATAGTCCTAATGAAGGCGTCTGGAAGCAAAAAAACCACGCGACTTGCTTCCACTTCGTGCATGCTCAATACAGTTTTTGGGGTTCCTGAAGGGAAATGACGTTGCGGTGAGGCATATGTATGTATTTGCGTTCAATGAGCGCCAAACAGTGGGAATCCAGGAATCCAGGAATCCCGGTCTCGCCTTGAGGTTCATCGCCTTGTGGTGTTGGCGCCAGAATGTTCCATGCAGAAGAGTCGGCCATCACACGATCCTATCGTATATATAAGGTGGATGCAAAAACCGATCAACGCCCAAAAGATAACCCACCAATGGTACCCCTGTCCACCTCAGATCTCAATAACCCAAATACCTTCCCCACATTTTCCAATCTACCCCCCGAGTCCGAGATAAACGACGCGTACGTCTCGTCTGCAAAACCGCGGAAGCACTGGTGTTTCCTCGGCCGGGTGGTCAGTAGTAGTGTTCTGGTGCGCCTCATGCTGCAGGTAGAGGACAGGAAAGGACACAAAATCCTGGTTGGATTCCACACCGATGATCGCGGCGCCATGTTCCAAGCACTCTGTACTCCTGGGAGCACGATCGCGGTGCTTTATGCCACGCAACACACTTTTGCGTTTGGCCCGCCTGGCTTGAGACTGGAAGAGAGTGCGCGCATAAAGGTGTTCCCTTACACACTAGAAGCAATGCTCAAAACAAGCAAGGCAATTTTAGAGAGGGAGAGAGTCGCGAGCTGCGAGGTTTGTGGGAGAGCGGATGAGAACATGAAGAAATGCGCACGATGCAAGACTGTGTGGTATTGTTCTAAGGCGAGTCCATCTAGATTTGATAGCCAACCATAAGGGTGACAGTATTGTTTCAGAGATGCCAGACAAACGGATGGGCGATGCATAAGGACGAGTGCGCCATTTTCCGGGACGTGCAGTGGTTTGTGGCCAGAAACTGGGAGACCAGCATCAGTACCCACACGTTTCCTATTGAACGGGCGCCTTGGCGTGCCCTAGCGCATCATTGATTACAGCCCGGCTGTCCTGCGGCGCTTACCGTGGCTATATATGATTTCTCCTGTGATGATTCTTTGTGGAGAAGTGGGTCCACACACCGTATGTCATCTGTATGTTCAGTCTGCTCAATCGAGATGTTACTCTCCTGGCCAATGCAACTTAATAATTGATGCAGAAGCACTTCTCCTCAAGCAAATATATTGCGATAGCATGATTTAAGCGAACTACTATTGTTTTGAGCTATGATGGAACTGTCAGAGATGGTTAGCCACCAAGACATAGGCTATGTAAGGCACCTACGATATCACGTAGCTGAGCTTGGGCATCATTGAACTGCTTCTCGAGAAACTTTGACTAAGAGACAGAGTGCATGTTAGCCAATGGATCAGCACAGAACGCCCGAGGTAACCTTCTTGTTTAGATTGTTGATGTCGTCTGTCAATTCTTTCTCCTGTCCCTTCAGTTCTTGCTCCATGGCTTTCTGGGGCACCATCATGAACCTGGGCAACATATGATCCATCGTCCTGGCACTTGAGTGAAGACAACTGACATCTTTCCTATGCCTTTGTACAAATTAACTTCTCCCTCGATGGTCGCTATTTCACCGATGGTTAGCTGGACGATTCGACGTTCACGCTCCTTGGTAGTACATTGTTGCCTTGCCAAGTTCAAGGCACGCTGTGATTGGACTGCAGTTTGTTGAATCTGGACCAGGATCTTTGGTGACGAGTAAGCTTGGGGTTAGGCAAGGGTGCACAAAGGAATGGCACCTTTCTCAGTGTTTCGTCGGACAATGCAGACATGGCGACGGTCCAAAGATTACAATCGGATGGTCATTGAAGAGTGCTAAGTAGTAAGATTTACCAGCATTGAAAGTGATAGCCCGGAGTTCGAAATTTATTCTTTCCACTCCTACGCGTCCAACACTTGCAAGTACGACCACGACGCTTTTAGTTCTCTACCATGGTTTCATTCGAGGACTATGACGAGTTCGGTAACTACATTGGCGCAGACCTGGGTTCTGAGGATGAAGAAGAGGAGGCGATGGAGACTGGCTTTGGCGAGGGTCCACGGCACGAAGCTGCGCCTACCCTCGAAGGCTATGAAGAAGAGCCAATGCAGACCGAGGAAGCAGGCGCGCTTATGGAGGTGGAGGGTAAGTACATCCTGGTAGCAAATGGAGATATCCCATGTCGACTTTGAAACCAGAACCCGTGCATAATGCTGTCATTTTGCATGAAGATAAGCAATACTACCCTTCCGCCGAAGATGTCTATGGGCCAGACGTGGAGGCCCTTGTGCAGGAAGAAGATGCGCAACCGCTTTCAGAACCTATCATCGCTCCTATAAAAGTACGGAAGTGGACGGTAGAAGAGAAAGATATGCCCCAAACGCGCTTTGACAAGGGGTGCGTCAATGCTCTTGGGTCCCTGCTAACCCTTATTAGATTATCACATCAGGTTCCTATTAAGCATGATGTCTTTCCCTCAGATGGTGCGAAATGTCGCGATAGTTGGGCACTTGCATCACGGAAAGACGGCGCTTATGGATATGCTGGTTTTCGAAACGCACAAACTCGCGTGGGACGCGGATAACCCGGTTTGTGAGTCAGTTTTCTTGAGCGGCTATGGCCTTACACTTCTTGGTCCCCAGTTGAAATACACCGATACACATGTCCTATCGCGTGAGCGAGAACTTTCGATCAAGTCGTCGCCAATGTCGTTGGTTTTGTCAACTACCGGTGGAAAATCACATTTGGTGCATTTTATCGATACACCGGGACACGTGAACTTCGTCGACGAAGTTGCATCATCGATGCGACTAGCTGATGGCATTTTGCTGGTGGTTGACGTTGTTGAAGGGGTCTGTCACGCACGGCTGCAATTGTTAATCCCAACTGAATGACAGACACAGATGATGGTCAATACTGAAGCTATCATACGTCACGCCCTTCAAGAGGGTATCAAAATCACACTCCTAGTGAACAAAATTGACCGACTTATCCTTGAGTTGCGCATCAAGCCTGCTGACGCTTACTACAAAATCAAACACACTATTGAAGAAATCAATACATTCATCAGGTTGGCTCGCTTTCATAACTAGAGATACTCCCCTAACCAGATACACTCAACAGTGGTATCGATCCAGACCCCGAGTTACGCCTAAGCCCTGAGAACGGGAACGTCGCGTTCGGAAGCACAGATATGGCCTGGTGTTTTACCCTTCGGTCTTTCGCCCAGATGTACGCAGACACATATGGGCGCCTGGACGTGTCTGCCTTCGCTGATCGCCTCTGGGGAGACATCTACTTCAACAACGAGACACGAAAGTTTACACGTAAAGCTTCTGACCCCGAGCAGTCTCGAACATTCGTCCACTTTATCCTGGATCCCCTGTACAAGCTTTACAGTCACGTGCTTAGCGAGGAAACAGATGACCTCAAACGGACGCTCGCATCGCTCAACATCACACTGAAGCCCGTGATGTACAAAATGGATGTCCGTCCGCTACTCAAGGTGGTGCTTGACCAATTCTTCGGACCTGCAACGGGGCTCGTAGATATGATCGTCGAGCATATCCCATCTCCGGTGGTTGGTGCACCTACTAAAGTAGAGCGGACATATACAGGTCCACAGACCTCGGAACCTGCTATATCTATGAAAGCTTGCGACGCAGAGGGTCCTTTAATGGTTCAGATAACCAAACTCTACCACACAACGGACGCTCAGTCTTTCAGAGCATTTGGTCGTGTTTTGAGTGGAACATTACGAAAGGATGTGCAGGTTAAGGTTTTGGGAGAGGGCTATTCGCCGGAAGATGAAGAGGATATGGTGAAAGCTACGGTCGAAGCACTTTGGATAAGTGGATCGAGGTGAGGAATGCCTCGCTATGCATGACATCCTAATTTTTACGGTTCATTTCCAGATACTTCATCCCGGCAGATGAAGTACCCGCTGGAAGCCTCGTTCTCATCGGTGGTGTCGATAGCTCTATTTCGAAAACCGCTACGCTTGCGTCTCTCGATATTGAAGAGGACCTCCATATTTTCCGACCCATCAAACATATGACGGAATCGGTTCTGAAGATAGCCATCGAACCCATCGCGCCATCCGAGCTTCCCAAGATGCTGTCGGGTCTGCGGAGCATCAATAAATCTTACCCTCTTGTCGCCACCAAAGTCGAGGAGAGCGGCGAGCATGTGCTCATCGGTACCGGGGAGCTATATTTGGATTGTGTTATGCACGACCTCAGGAAGCTATTCTCGGAAATCGAGATCAAGGTGTCCGATCCCGTCACGAAGTTTTCAGAGACAGTATTGGAAACGAGTGCGCTTAAATGTTATGCCGATACGCCGAACAAAAAGTGGGTTACGAAGACGAGTCCTTCATTAATGCACCGTGGACGTGGGCTAACGGGATGACCAGGAACAAAATTACGATGATCGCGGAGCCGCTTGAAAGAGGGATAGCAGAAGACGTTGAGCGTGGCAGGGTGACGATGCGAATGACCCCGAAAGAGCGGGGAACGTTTTTCCAGGAGAAGTATCAGTGGGATCTTCTGGCCTCGAGGTCGATATGGGCATTTGGACCTGACGACAGCGGGCCAAATATCCTATTGGATGATACATTGCCCTCGCAGGTAGCTAATTGTTCAACTCTGCGCTCATTTAAGCGCATCATTGACCCTTGCTTTGTAGGTAGATAAAAAGCTACTGGGATCGGTAAAGGAATATGTCAAACAAGGATTCCAGTGGGGCGCGCGGGAAGGCCCACTCTGTGACGAGCGTGAGTCACGGCGGTGTTCTTTACAATGGAATGTCTGCTGATAGATGCGTGACAGCGATGCGCAATGTCAGGTTCCGGATACTGGACGCCAGCTTGGCGCAGGAACCAATCTTCCGTGGTGGAGGACAGATAGTGCCTACGGCGCGGCGCGTGTGTTACTCTTCATTCTTAATGGTAGGACCCTCTTTTCGCGCTTCACCTTGCGTTTGGTTCATTACAGTCATAGGCTACGCCGCGCCTGATGGAGCCTATATACTATGTGGAAGTGCAGGCACCGGCCGATTGTATATCTGCCGTGTATACCGTGCTTGCCAGGCGGAGAGGGCACGTCACACAAGATACACCCAAGGCGGGATCGCCACTGTACACTGTAAAAGCCCTTATACCTGTTATCGACGCGAACGGCTTCGAGACAGACTTGCGTACTGCGACGCAGGGACAGGCGTTTTGCTCACAGGTATTTGACCACTGGTCTATTGTCCCTGGTGAGTGACCCGACGTCATATGGGGATGGGAGTTGTGTTAAGTGAGGCGTCATAGGTGACCCAACGGACACGAGCATCAAGCTAAGGCCACTGGAGCCTGCTTCAGGGCAAGCACTCGCGAGGGATCTCGTACTGAAAACACGGCGGCGCAAGGGGCTCGGAGACCAGATAGCGGTGTCCAAATACCTGGACGACGAGTTTGTGGTACGTCTGAATCATGTCGCGATGTTGGGCTGGTATGTATGTTGATCGACGATTGCAGCTCGCACTGTCGGCTTCAGGACACGCGGATTTGCTTGGATAGAGAATGGGGCTGTATGTAACGTGTAATTAGCATTGCCATGAGAACGGTGTCGAACTTGACCAGTGCTAGTGTGATGCTTGAGCGTGGGAGAGTATACGTGGCCTCGCTAACCGGGGACCATTTAGAGCGTGTCCGACTCCGACTTTGGTCTTTTCCAACACTTGTCTCCTCGCTCGTTTGCTCAACCGTTTCCTTTGTTTATTCGAACTGGTCCTTCGTATTATCACGATGCGAAGCGTAGCGCTCTCCGTTGCCCTCGTCGCCGCCGCAGCTAGTGCGAATGCTGCTGACGACCACCCCGTTTTCAAGGTATGTTTGTGTTGTGCACTTCCACATGCATATGTGTTCCGCATCTCCGCGAACAAGCGTTCACACTTCCATTCAGACCACGGAAATCACCGCCCCATTCATCGAACAATTCACCGACGACTGGTCCGAACGCTGGACACCTTCTGAGGCTACCAAGAAGACGCCCGTAGGCGGCGAGACCTTCTCCTACGTCGGCGAATGGAAGGTCGAAAATCCTCAAACGCCTCTCATCGTTGGCAAGAAGGGTCTCGTTGCAAAGTCCAAGGCTGCGCACCACGCCATCTCTGCCCCTTTTGCATCCC
Source organism: Gastroboletus turbinatus (assembly GCA_038090655.1). Taxonomy (NCBI): domain Eukaryota; kingdom Fungi; phylum Basidiomycota; class Agaricomycetes; order Boletales; family Boletaceae; genus Gastroboletus; species Gastroboletus turbinatus. Next base: position 24,181 of record JBBPND010000065.1, read on the forward strand.
CTGTCGACTTCAAGGACAAGCCCCTCGTGGTTCAGTATGAGGTGCAGTACCAAAAGGGTGGAAATTGCGGTGGTGGCTACATCAAGTTGCTCGAGGATGGCTTCCAGACGAGCGGGAAGGAATTCTCGGACACGACTCCTTGGGTGGTCATGTTTGGTCCCGACTTGACCTGCCCCGGAAACAAGGTTAGTATCCGAGTTTCGCTACTAGGCAAGTGTGCTGACATGCATGGCATGGCATAGCTGCACTTCATCTTCCGTCACAAAAACCCTGTTACTGGCGAGTACGAAGAGAAGCACCTCAGTGTCCCTCCCAAGCCATCCTTTGGCAAGGACGTCAACATCTACACCCTCGTTCTCAAGTAAGTCGATCCTTAAAGGTGTCACGATCATATTGTTAACCAGAATACAGCCCTGACAATACATACGAGGTCCAGTTCAACGGAGAAGTTGAACAGTCAGGTAACCTTCTTGAGGACTTTACGCCCCCTGTCAACCCTTCCAAGGAGATCGATGATCCCGAAGACGTGAAACCTGTAGATTGGGTCGACACCAAGAGGATCCCTGACTCTGAAGCTGTTAAGGTGAACATGATTTTTTTGGTCCATTACACTAGCCTTGTTAAAACACATCTCGAATGGATAGCCCGATGACTGGGATGAGAGTGAACCCTATGAGATCCCAGACGAGGATGCTGTCAAGCCCGAGGGTTGGCTCGACGACGAGCCCGACACCATCCCTGACCCTGGTGAGGTTCCAGTCGGCGAGAGACTTGTGATGAATCTAATAATTCTTCAGATGCTGAGAAGCCCGAGGAATGGGACGACGAGGAGGACGGTGATTGGATTGCACCTACTGTTACCAACCCTGCATGTGATGCGGCACCCGGCTGTGGTGAATGGAAACGGTACGCATCCTTGTCAGCATGTCTGCCCCACGTTGACGCGAAAAATTGTCTTGATAGTCCGTTCAAGGCCAACCCTAAATACAAGGGCAAGTGGTACGCGCCCATGATTGACAACCCAGAATACAAAGGCGAATGGGCACCCCGTAAGATCCCTAACCCCGGCTACTTTGAAGACTTCGAGCCGGTGAGGCACCTCAACAAAATTGTGCGTTCTCTCATGGGTTATTGCTTCGAGTTTTTGTGCTTATTATGCCTTTATGTATAGGGTGGTGTTGGTATCGAACTATGGACCATGACTGAGGACATCCTCTTTGACAACGTCTACGTCGGACACTCCATTGACGATGCGGAAGCTCTGCGTGTCGAAACGTGGGGTGTGAAGCATGCCCTTGAAGAAGCCTCGAAAGCGACCCCTGACATTGAAGAGACCGAGATCCCAGAGTTTACGGCTGATCCTGCTGGATTCGTGCGTGCCAAGATCGGTGTGTTCCTCGACGATGTTCGTGAAGATCCTGTTGCTGCCATCACGTCCCATCCCGACACTGCTGCTGGATTGCTTGGAGTTCTTGTCACGTTCTTCACCTTGTTGGGTACTTTGTTCTCTTTGGTTAGCGCTGGCCAGAAGCCCATCCCCAAAGCAAGCTCGAAGAAGACGGATGCGCCTACGCCAGACGACAAGAAGGATGAGAAGGCCCCCGTTGCCCCTGCCGGTGGTGAGAAAAAGGACGAGACCAGTGTCAAGAAGCGCAAGTAGACGTCCCCCGTATCCACCCAAAAATCTGAACATCGAGCGAGCGGAGTGGAGGTGTGTGTTGGTGTAATACGTGGAGGACACTGGATGGTCGCCTTCGGCATCTCTGGATCCGAATTCCCCTATCCATCATTTCTTGACATAACATTTCGCTGCGAGTAAGGCGTGCTGACAATTGACGAGACGAGCAGAAATCTTCCTCTCTTTTTCTTTAATCTTTGTTTCCTTTCACCTCCGTATCTCGATGTGTTGGCTTCATCACTTGTTTCCGTAGCATTTTGTCTACCTGGTTTTTGCTGGGAGATGAAAAGAATGTATGGTGTTCTCCATGGATGAAGTGCGCCTGAAAGTTGAGTTGGTCGTCTCCTCATATGCGTCTTACACGCCACTCGACTTCTGAATGTTATCCGGCGATCAGCAACAAGTCTTGTATCTGACCAACTACCAAGATGCTCGTCCTCCCCACTTTGCATACATACCTCTCCCAACTGCTCTCTCCACCGTCCATACACACCGCCTTGTTGCTCACACCTGAAGGTGCCTTGGTGTCGTATGCCTCTCAGATGAACGCAGAGAGCTCCACGCACGGATCGCAATCCAGTTCTAGTAGCTCCATTGTTTCAGGGGCTGGTGGGACGCCCTCCAGCCCGAGTTCTGTCAAGTCGAATGGGTCACTGAGCTCCGGCACACCACTGAGCTGTAAACCGGGCAGTGTTACCAGCAAAGAGATGGGACCTGCACCGCAGAGGTCCAAGGATGAGGTGCGGATGGCGGCAGGACTTGGCGCGGAGGTGTGGGCCGAGACGAGGGGGGAAGATGAGGGGATGGTCGAGAGCGAGGTGAGTTGTTCCCGAGAGGGACGACAGAGGTGTTCTACATTGACGACGGGTACTCTACGACTACTACGCGTCACAGCTCGGGCGGATTCTCGTACTCGCCGTCGAAGATGGGAGCGCGTCTGGAGAAGGTACTGAGCCTCTGCTGTTACTTGCGGTGAACGGGACGCTGGAGGCAGACTGGGATACGATGCGAGTCAAGGCATGTGTGCAGTGGTTGCGATTGTGATTGATGAGCCGTACTGAACGATGCACTGCACAGGCACGCAAGCTGGCGACGTTTCTTGCGCCGTCTGTGAACAAGCATCGTGGAATGATGGGTACGACGGCGACGATGCAGTTGAGCTCGTTGAATGGCAGCAAGAGTCGGACGCGGAGTACGGCGACGTCGCCTGGGCGGGGGATGTCGATGAACCGGTGACTTTTTCTGCTACGAGTTTTCAAGTACATACATATACTTTTTGTCGACTAAACTGCATCCGCGGGAAAAAAAGCGCGTCGTATCGATACGACGAGCACGCTTCAAAAAAATCTTTTTGACGACGACGACGACGACGACGATGTCGACGCTTCGTCTGTCTCGTTCCGCATTCGCATGCCCGCGACTGGCACGACATGCGCGTCGCCATTCTGCGAGCGCCTTTGCAACCCCTCAGCCGTCCGCGTCGTCGCATGCGCGTTCATCGCCGCTCTCGTCCTCGAAGACGGTCGACCCACACGCCCTGCTCAAGGCAGAGATCACCCACGTCCGCTCGTCGCTCCTCAACCTCCTCGGTTCATCCCACCCGACCCTCTCCCAGATCGCCCCGTACTACTTCCACCACCCCTCGAAACAGCTGCGCCCCCTCCTCGTCCTTCTCTTCTCCCGTGCCACGAATGGTCTCGGTTCCCATTTTCCCCTCAAACTTTGGTCCGCAGAACATTCCCGTCTCAGTGCCGAGCAGCTCGATGCGCCACTCTCGCGTCCAGACGTACTCAATGACTTTAACCCCTCCATGCCAGATCACACCGCCTCATTCAACTCTCCATTTGACCTCCGTCCTCCCCCAACGAATTCCTATCCTTCACCTCCCCCGTCTCTCTGCGCCGAGTCCGCCGTCTCATTACCCCAGCTAGCGCATACTCTCCTCCCCACTCAACTACGTCTCGCTCAGATAGTCGAAATGATACATGTGGCATCCCTCCTCCATGACGACGTCATCGACGAGTCTGATCTTCGTCGCGGCGCGCCCTCTGCGCCAGCTGCATTTGGCAACAAGCTCGCTGTCCTCGGGGGCGACTTTTTACTCGGCAGAGCGAGTGCCGCACTCTCTCGACTCGGAGACAGCGAGGTCGTCGAGCTGATTGCGAGCGTGATCGCCAACCTTGTCGAAGGCGAAATTTTGCAGATGAAAGGGACGGGTACTCGGACCAACCTCGACTCGTCGTCCTCATCGCATTCATCCCCGTCCAGTGAGGTCGACATATCAAGTCTACATGCACAACCCTCGCACGCGGAGGTGCCTTTCCCAGATAGGTGGAATACATACCTCAAGAAGACGTATCTCAAGACCGCGTCGCTGATGGCGAAAGGCGCACGGGCTGCCGTCGTTCTTGGAGGTTGCAGAGAGGGTGAGGTCTGGAAGGAGGTCGCATATGCCTATGGGCGGAATGTCGGCATTGCGTTTCAGGTGGGTTATCTATCGTTTGGATACCACCTAGTGTCGTTTCCCGTTCCATAAACTGACGCGTTTCCAGCTCGTCGATGATATTCTAGATTTCTCCTCCTCGACGGCACTTGGCAAGCCGGGCTCAGGGGCGGATCTTCGTTTAGGCCTTGCGACCGGTCCAGTGTTGTACGCCGCTGAGGAATATCCCGAGTTGGAGCCCCTGATCGCCCGTGGGTTCAAGCATGATGGGGATGTCGAACGGGTGAGCGTCGTACATTGTTGCTTCTTTTTCCCTTTGTCGACGACATTCCCACCCACTCGGATAGGCTCTGTCTTTGATCCATGCTTCATCCGGCGTCTCTCGCACACGCGATCTCGCACGAGCGTATGCCCAAAAGGCGAGGGAAGTGCTTGAGGTACTCCCCGCGAGTGAGGCAAGAGAGGCATTGGAGGCATTGACAGATGGGGTTGTCAGGCGAGGGTGGTGAGTATGCCGCTCCAACGCTATATGACGTTCAACACAGAGAGTTGTGGAGGCCAAGTCAATGCTCGCTCAGATACCATGCAAATAGAACACTCGGAACCGTCCACCACGTCGACCTGCTATGCCGCACATCGCATTTTTGACCTATTGGAACCTGATTCCTGCACCGCTCAGAGACACTATATAGAGAGTCGATGCACCGTACTTATTGAATGCGCATAATCGAAATCATCTCGATTCGTCCAAGGGACCCGTACACCAATAAGTGGATTGCCCTCGTCGCCTGAGCTTCCTTGCTAAGTAGACCGACTGCCGTAAACCGGAGGGCCATCCAAGTGGAAGTCGTCCAAACATACAATGGATCGCTTGATCAAGCTGCTCTGATGGGCCGGAATTGTTCAACGCGTTTTTGGGTACCACTGAAACATTTGCGAAAACATTTGCCACCGAGCGTTCGTTCTCGAGTATGTATAGAGATGATACAGTTTCCATCGTAGCGGTAATACACTCGGATACCCTGAGAGCACCACGGACCGCACCGCCAGTACAACCCGAGATGATAAAGGTAAACAAGCTCACTCTGCCTCTGCCCCATCTTCTTCAATAGCCACCAATTCCCTCCCCTCTTCCACCATCTCGCCCTTGGCACAGCCAACAGTCTTCACGATACCTGCTACCTCGGCTCTCAACACCGTCTCTGTCTTCATGCTCTCCAAAATGACCACCGCTTGACCCTTGTCGACGCGCTGCCCTGGACTCACGCGCACCTCGACAACTAAACTCGGCATCGGTGCACGTAGCGCGCCCTTGTGCGCGGTCTGGACGTCTCCTCCCAACGACAACAGCCATGCGGGAGGAGGGAGCGTAAGCGTCGTTTTGGTCCCGTCCGCTGAGAAGAGGTGTAGTCGTTCCATCGTATTTGGAGACGTCGATGTGGGCGCGGCAGGTGGTGGAGGTTGCGATACAATAGTTGTGTTCGTCGAGAATGCAGCAAGCCTTGTTGGGGAGGTAAGGCGCGCAGCAACCGACCTGAAAGTCGTTGGCGAGGAACCATCCACGGTAATGTCAAAGTGACCAGAAGAGGTGTGTTTGAGTGTGACGTTGATGTGAGCAGCCGAAGTTTCGTCCTTTGATAGTGCGATGGTGCGCTCGTAGACATCTCCAGCAAACCGTCGTGCACCGAGAGACGTCCATGGGCTTTGAAGGGCCGATGGAATCGTTTGATCTCGAAGGATAACATACAGCGCAGCCTGCGCTAATAGTTCCGGGGAGGGATCCGAAATCAACGGGAACAACCCTGAATAATGTTTCTTGATGAATCCCGTCTCGACATCCCCTTTAATAAATGCATCATTGCCTGCAAGCGTTCTGAGAAACTCGATGTTGGTAGAAACACCGACTACTTTATATTCTTCCAGTCCTCGCCTAAGCATTCTCAAGGCCTCAGTCCGATCCCGTCCGTGGACCACAAGCTTCGCTATCATCGGATCGTAAAACACGCCGATCTGAGCACCTTCAGCGAAACCTTGCTCAAGTCGGAGTGATGGGGCAATCGCAATAGAGGTATCAGGTATGCGTCGTGAAGGCTCAGCCAATTCCGTAGTGTAAGGTGGCAATGGAGGTGCAAATACATGCGTCGGAGTGGGTGTGGTGAGGTATAAGAGCCGCCCCGAGTCGGGTAAAAAGTCGTTTCGGGGGTTCTCCGCGTAGATCCGTGCCTCAAATGCGTGTCCGACGAGAGGGATGGAGGACTGAGTGAGAGGAAGGGGGTTGCCAGCCGCAACCTGTTACGTATGTAAGTCACTATGAAACAACATCAGCGCGTAAACAATACCTCGAGTTGCCATTCCACGAGGTCAAGACCAGTTATCATTTCCGTGACGGGGTGTTCGACCTGTAAACGCGTATTCCTATCGTTGGTGTCAGCTCAAGTTCGTATCGTAAAACGTGGACACTCGCATCTCCATAAAGTAGAACCGCTGGGTATCATTGTCAAAAATGAATTCCACTGTACCCGCCCCGACATAGTTGACTGCTCTCGCAGCAGCGACGGCCTTCTCGGACAAGTCCGCCCGAAGTTCGGGGGAAAAGCCTGGTGCTGGAGCCTATCAAACACGCGTGGTTACATGGTCATCCGCTGCGATGCAGATGTATATCACACCTCCTCGATGATCTTTTGGTTACGTCTCTGCACAGAGCAATCTCGCTCCCAAAGACTAACCACCCCACCCAACGTATCTGCAAAGACTTGTACTTCCACATGTCTCGGGCGTTCGATATATTTCTCAATGAGGACATTTGCATCGCCGAATGCCTTCAACGACTCGCGTTTCGCGGATTCCAGGGCATCCGTGAATTCGGGGGGTGTCAACACGACACGCATACCTTTACCGCCTCCGCCATGAATGGCTTTGATCAGAACAGGGTAACCTGAAAAGAAAGTCATGTTTCAACAGATCCAGGGACACCGTCCGATGATCCGTTGAGGACTAACCAATTTTCTCCGCCTCGGCGAAGAGAAGTTGAGGATCTTGGTTGTTACCATGATATCCCGGAACACATGGCACGCCAGCAGCTTTGATCCACCGACGTCAGCAACGTCACTAGGGTAAACATAGACAGACTGCGACCTACCGGACATGATGTTTTTCGATTCGCTGATGTATTTCTCCAATCGTTACAGTATATAGTGCGGTCAAGGACATGTACCGACCTCTTGGAACCCATGGAGATGATGGCACTCGACGGAGGCCCAATGAATGCGATCCCTTCTTCTGCGAGCCGTTCGGCAAACTTGGCGTTCTCGCTGAGGAAACCATATCTACGTGTCCGTTCGGTCAGAGCGACACCCGAACGAGACGGACACCGTCTTACCCAGGGTGGACGGCCTAACAGGTCGTGCGGGTCGAGAAGAGAATCGTCAAAACACCACGTCGAATAAGACGAGCACAAGACGAACCTGTGCACCGCTCTCGTAACACACGTCAATGATCTTGTCCATGCGCAACTGGTATGACCAGGTCAACACCGCACCGCCAAGTCCGCTCGCACCAAACACTCACGTAGCTCTCCGCAGAAGGCGCAGGACCGATGCAATACGCCTCGTCGGCTTCGATGACATGCAACGATTGCACATCCGCTTCGCTATACACCGCCACCGTCTTGATTCCCAGCTTCTTGGCTGTCCGAATCACACGGCATGCAATCTCTCCCCTGATACGCGCACCCAACCCATTAGCAAACGAGCGTGCATGATTAGGTTTGCACCCACCTGTTGGCGATGAGTATCTTGTCGAAATGAGGCTTCCTCGCGAACGAGGGATTCGCTAACAAACGGCCGTCAACAGGTGCTAGGTCAGGTGCGACGTCATCTACTCACTCGGAGCAGCAGTTGCGAGTCCTCGGTGTGGTGGCACGCTGATGGGACGAGTTCGACGCCTTGTCTCTGATGGAAGAGTGGATGTACTTGCAAGACCTGTCCTCCCGGGTGTCTTGGGTATATGAACAAGCACCGGTACTTCTGTCGCTGCCTTGACACGTATCCGGCTGAGAGAGCGTGCTGCGGTACGCTGTGTGGGTATCATCCTGGTGGTGTTAGTATTAGTTCCTTCCGTACTTGATCTCTGGTCCTAGCCTGAGTTTGAAAGTAGCATGCCTGAGCTTGAAAACCAGGATCGTTGCCGAACCGCCGCCGACGTGAATATTCAATGGACCAGTCGCTCGCCCTCCTGCTGCTCGTGCTTGTCGTGCTCATGTAAGTATTTCACTGCCATTCTCTTGCATCTGACCATCCTTTGTAGTGTTGCTAGTCTGGGATGGTGCCTCTTGTCGTCATGCATGGGCCAGTCGCTCGCTGAGCTTTGGCAGTTCCTCGTCCTGTCCGCGCGCGGTGACCAGACGCGATATCGGCCGTTTAGGGAAGAAATGTGGGAAATGGAGCGCAGACGAGGTCCCTTCTAGACGCTGTAGGCATTCAATGACGTCGAGTTGCAATCCATGACGTCGCCGGTCAGCCGCCCTTGTCTATAAAAGCGGTCGCTCTCTGCATCGTTTCTTCACCCCTTCCCTCTTATCTCCCTCCTCCCTCTCCTCTTCACCCGACTATATCTATTAAAAAAACAAACAGCCTACTCCCACTTGCGTCTTGTTCTGACCGAGTACATTTCTACCATGCGATTCGCTTTTATCTCCGTTGCTCTCCTCGCACTCGGTGTTCACGGTGCCCCAGCGGTTGTCTCTGACCATGCAAACTCGCTCGCGGTCCGCCAAGGTCCCGGCGATTCCATCACCTGTCCGTAATCACCATCCCCTGATCACTTTGCGTACTGAACCATCGCACAGCTTTGCTCGACTCAATTGTTGGCGTCGTTCAGACCATCCTGGGGAGCCTCGAGGGAAGTACAACTTCGATGCCACAGGTCGCAGGGCAACTCGAGGAGATTGCACAAAAGCTACAAAAGAGTACTGCCAGTGGTGTGGTTCCCAGAGCACCTTCCTCCGATTCGACATCCTCGGCATCCTCGACGTCCTTCACGACACTCTCCTCGACGACGTTCAGCCAATTTTCGCCAGCTGTTACAGTCCAAATAGGCACGAGCACCGTCAGTAGCGTGTCCGGCGTGTCCGGCGTGTCATTCAGCACCTCCCAAGCGTCGGCGACACCCCCGACC
>JBBPND010000066.1:0-33449 GCA_038090655.1 Gastroboletus turbinatus
ATTAAAAAGGAGCTTGCCAAATATCCAAGACAGGCCAAAGGAGTATGGGAGGTTTGGGATAGAGTGGCAGAAGTATGGAATAATATAGATCCAGAGGTGTGTCAGAATTTGATTGAAAGCATGCCTAGGAGGATTCAAGCAGTAACCATGGCCGAAGGAGGTCATACAAAGTACTAGAATGGGCTGATTCTATAGATTTGATACATAGTTACAAAATAATCAATGACTAGCTATTGTGAATTGACCATATCTCTATGGATACTAGTTTAAATTACATAATTCCTTTTTTGATGGATAGCCGAGAGTGGGTACATGTAGTCACTCACCTCCACCTTGGCTCTGTTTGTCCATGCCCCTGAGCTATATAACATATACTCCAAATTCTCAAAACATTGACTCAATTTTGGAAGTCACTGTATGTAGCAATGAACGGTGCATGTCTTCAACAAGTGCACAAACTTCTTTGCCTTGGTGAATACAACAATTGTCCATGATGAGGACACTGTGCAGTCCAGGATATGGGGTAGTGAAAGGCATTTCAAAATATCAGCCATCTTGATTAGTTTGAAAATGCATCAAACTTACAATGTGTTCCTGTAAGAAATGCAAAAAATGTGGACTGTTGAATGGGCCTTCAATGATATCATACGTGATAATACCATCAAGCATGATGGCAGGAAGAATGGAGTAGTGAATACTGTGTACAAAGTACTGTTGCCCAAGGCAACATTGTCCCTGGAATGATCAGCCACTTGGGTGACAAGATGTGTGCCAGTTCTTCACTGCTTCATCAATAAACAACAGCATGTTGGTGTCTGGGGCTTCTGCTCCAATATGATTCATGTAGTGTGCACGTAACTCCTCATTCTGCTCAGAAGCAGCAAAGGATATTTTTTTTCTAGTGAGGTGAAGGCTTCGCAGAGCACGGTAAAGAGTAGGGATTGTAGCATACACTTGACGCTTTTTCCATAGCTTGTGTTGGAGTTTGTCAAGGTAGATGGTTCTGCGGTGAGCAACTACATTGGAGATGAATGTGATATCTGCCATACTGAGGATACAATGGTGCCTGATGACATGGGAGTAGGTGTGGGGGTTGTACACAACACTGAATCATTTGTAGAGACTGAGAGTCTTGTATACAAGCATCTTCTTGATACCCAGGAGGCAACAAATCTCTTTCACAGTGTAACTATTTTCAGAGAGAGCAGGAATATTGAGTATTGTGTGGTTGGAGATAATGTGCTGAGGCATAGAGTGGTGGGCATGGTAAAGAACAAGAGGCGCTGATCTGCACCAAACTAGTTAGATGAAACAACCAATCAAATGCAAGCAAATGACTTCAGGTTATCACAGAGTGTCAACTGGAAGTATGAGAGGAGAAGAACTGAGTCCGACTTGAGAGGGAAAACCCAAGAGAACTAGACTGGGGATGCCAGTACTAGCCTTGGGGTTTATATAGCATAGTATGGTATGTACATGTTTGTATCAGATCTACCAATGTAGGGCATAGGGTGTAACATGAGATAGCAGAGATTAATAACATGTGTTATGGCATGAGGCATAATGGAAGAGAAGCGTGACATGCTGCTAGAGCATGTAACGGAAATGAAAAGAAGCGTGCACAGCACGGAGATGATCATGGGAATGAATATAACCATATATGGTCTGTTGCAACTGGTGCAGTGTGTATCCTGTAACTGACGGACTAGCCTGCACAGTTGAAAGGAAATAAAGGGTCAGGTGACCTGGTCACATGATCATAAAAAGGAGGAAAGCAAACGACAAGTCCGTTGAATGCATGTGGCATTGTTACCGATTGTAACATTAGATGCATGATCAGCAGAAGGACCCACCATCTAAAAATGAGAAATTCTACCACTTTCAGCAGTTAGAATCTTCCAATACTTTAGGGCCAGATGACCCTTAGTATGACCTACCTTTTCCCAAATTTTCATAATATTTCACCACAAGAATGGGGAGAAATTAAATATCTTGCCCAAACCATAGCTCTGTGACTATCTATTACTGCATGGCTAATAAATCCCTAAATACTATGTATATAGCCAAGTGCCAGTGAGACTAAACAATCTGGTAACCATGCCCTGCATAGCCATCCATAGCATGACCTCATTTTGACACAGCCTTAGTTGCTAAGGAGGCAACTTGATTACAAAGCACATGATTGAGCTTGGTAATCATTGTCTTGGCATTTATAAGCAATCTCTCAGCATTAGTCAGTAATCTCTTGGCATTTGTAAGCAGCCAACTCTTCTGATTGGCTAGCACAGCCACTGTATTTATGTATATAAGGCCTAGAGGTGTTCAGGCCATCCAGAAGAAACAATTCCATGGGAATTCACGAATATTCCACCTAGGAAACAATATGAGAGTGACTCTTTTTACCCTCTCAGTTTCACCAAACATATTCTGGAGTTCCCTCCATAGGTAACCCACAAAGGGCCTAGTGAAGGACAATCTCCATAGCTTTAGAGCACTGTCAGTTTCCGTTGTTAGGAGTAAAACTTGTACCAAATAGAACAAGTACATAGGACACTTTTAGGAAGAAAACTCTTTTCAGGGCAACTAAAAGGAATAGATCCCCAACAACTCATTCTACCAGTACCTCAAGCATCCCTTCTACCCACTGACTATCCACCTCAAGGGATGAGTGATAGTACAGTCTGGTATGCTTGAATAAACATCTCCTTAGTTGCACAATACAATTGTGTTATTAGAACCTATCTGAGTGAACTAAGTGACTATTGACTACATTCCAATTAATTTGGAACATCTTAACATCTGTACAATCCACCATATTAGTACTCCACAAAGCCTCTGACTTTCTCTTAGGAATTTCTTTCCATAACCTTTAATACCTATCTGATTGACCTAGCAATTTCATTATTGTTGACTAGAGTTTATCTGTGTTTGTTCTGTCGACTAAAAAGGAATCACCCCTTTTGGTCAAATACCCCCTATCCACACTTTTACTATCCTAAAAGCCTAGCAACCTTCTAGTGTTGACTAGAGTTTCTCAAGTGCATAATTACTAGTGCATTACCTTTACTAACCAGACTTCCATTTGAAGCATATATTCAATCATCTAATCCATAAACATCAGTTGAGGATTCCACATTATTGACTACACTAAATCTATCCACCAACTCAATCCTAGTAGATTCTAGTTATTGTTTTGTCTAGGAGATATAACCTATCCCTAGCTCATAGTGTTTCAACCATGGAAGGCAAAGCATAAGGCTGGGGGAATACAAATATATGTTATTCATTTCCTATTGCTGAGCCTAAGTAAGAAGATAGCACAACACAGGCAGCAAGTTCAGGGTCCTATCCTGGCAGTGTCCAAGGTGCAACTTTCACAACATTGAATTCCACATCAAAATGAAAACAGCTGTAATTATACAGCATCTTCAGTATCTCCACTGTCAGCTTTTACCTTAAGAGCTCATCTAGGCTCTTAAAACTTCAAACACTCCCACATTGCTCAACTCAGCTCTCCACCACAAGTATGAGTATATTCCATACTTATCTCATTCCCTTCACTGCTCTCTGCTATTAGATAACAATCCCATTCTGATATTTGGCAGGTCTGCCAGTGTTCACCCATTAGTGTTGCCACAATCTTGGCTTTTTATTGGCTCCAAGCTAAGGTTGTCAAGGACTTTAGCTGAGCTGTCAGTACATTAGGAAAACAACAGATTCCTTATTTAGCACTTGTTATGCTTGTCACACTTGTTGCACCTGAAATAATACAAACAAGTAAAGTAAGAAATTAAAGCTTGTATAAGTTGTTGTTTGTGCACATCAGGAGATTCCACTCAAGTAGATTAAGTGTAAACATTCATTTAAGTTTAAATCATCTTTGAAGCAAAGAAGCAAGTGGATAGGATGCTCCAATGCGGACAAAGATCAGCATCTTTTTTCACTCGTCGTGTGTGCATTTTGTCTTGCATGTTCTTTTTTGTCTGGGAAAGAAATTATGGTCCAAAATGTACCATACCGATACACTGTCATAAAGTAGTCTAGTAGTCTAGTTATACTTCCAAAGTATTAGTTGGCACGTGAATCAATGGTGATCGCACAGAAGTTGTGGTGGCCCAGTATTGCACATTGGGATCCATCATGTTCACTGAGGTAAGTCTAACTGAACCAGAGACACCATTATGAAGGGTGCTGGTCTGGCAAGATGATGAGAAACAGATAAAGCAAACACTTCATAGGAATAACACTCACAACTGTTAAGATTGTGCACTCCGGAAGTAACTCTGGAACACCGGAGTTGACTTAGGGTGTTGGGACTTGGCTTCACCTTATGTGGTGCACCCTTGCTGAGTCTGATGTCCCAGATTTTGGAGATGTCAAAGATGTTGGAGGTTTATGACTTTGACATCAGACGTCAAGTTGAGCAGAGGTCAGAGGAGAGTCTTCAAGACTTGAGGACAGGAGTGTGAGTCTAAGATGATATTTGAACTGAGTGTTTATCTAGGGGTTTATATACTTTGGAGGTAAGATCAGAGGATAGGTGTCACCAGAGCTGTGCTCCTAAGCAAAGCACAGGAACAGAGGTACAGTAAGTAAGAGGCAGGACTAGTATGTATATAGATAATAGATATGAAGGTGGATATAAAAAGGTTGATGAGAGGGGCATACAAGGCCAGAGGTCAGGAGTTGCATCTTAAGGGAGAATGCACTGGAGTTAGTGTATACAAAGCAGAAGTAGGTATGGAGTACTGGAGTTGTACTTAGTGGTTTTACAGGATATGACTGTTACAAGTGACCTTGTGGACTGGCCTTTTTCCTTCTCCCTACCTCACTCTCCGACTACTCGTCTATTAGACCATCCAGGACGAGGTCTCTGGGATGACCTCTTTGCAGAACCTTCTCTCCCAGACGATATCTGGGCAGAGCTCCTTCAGACTGAGTTATTCTCGGAAGTCTAGTTTGTTCTCTCTTCACTGTTCCTCTCGGACTTATATCTCCTCGGCTGTGCTCTCTTGTACACAGCCTTGTAGTTCCTATCTTCCCCGATACTTCCCAAGTCTTTCTGTTCTGTTCTGTTCTGTTCTGTTCTGTTCCTATCCAATCCTGCTTCTCCCGAGTTACCATATCTAGTATTTCCTATTATATCTTGACCTGCCCTAAGGCCAGTATGGCAGGGTATATATATTCACCTTGCTCCTATATGTAACTCTAACCTTGATCTACACAATCCAGTGTATTCTCAAAGCTCCTTGTGATTGCCATCTCACTCAATCCTCTCCTCGCTGCCTTCTACCTTCTTTCCTAATCAAGGCCACCCCTTGAACTAGGGACAACACTGTGCCAGTTGTCCGTTGTACTTAGATAGTACAACCCGAAGAGTCTAGAGTTACACTCTCATGTAACAATGATAGTATCCCTCTTTTAGGCCTGAACCTTTGAAGGCCTATGTGAGGGACAATGTGGAGTGGGAAAGATTGGTGTTCAAAATGTTGTGGAGGGATATAAGATCTGTGTGTCTTGTCCATCCTGCTTCATCCTGAACCACCATGTCCAACCTTGCTGAGATTAAGAGCTGGTCTGATGAATGTCTAGCAGAGCACGCCAATGACGCTGACGACATCTGCACTGCAAAATTTGCTGAGTGGCGGTGACAAGTGAAGGAGCAGAGGGCGGAGGAGGAGTGGAAGAAGGCAGAGGCAGAGGCAAAGGTGAAATGCAAAGCAGATGGGAAGGCAGTGTGCAAGGTGGTGGCAGAGCAGAGGAAGGCTGAGGAGGAGATCAATAAAAGAGTAAGTGGTTGGTTGTCTCGACTACCACCATGCACTGACTATAGCAGGCCAAGCAGGTCCAAGTGGAGTAGGGCTCTGGCAAGGGAAAAGGGAAGGCAAAGGAGCTGCTGGAGTATATGCAGTATGAGGGCCAAGGACTCATCTGTGAGCTTGGGCCTGGCAAGTCCACCTTGTGTGTGGCTTGCATTGAGGCCAAGAGTAAGTGCAAGAGGCCAGGCATGGAGAAGATGAAGCGATGGAGAAAGAGGGTGGAGGACAACTTGCTGCAGGGGAAGAAGAAGAAGGCTCGGACCGAAGCAGGGCTGAGTGGCTTAAATGAGCATGAGGAGAGCTCCGGGAGCACAGAGGTTTGCCTCTGCACCTCTGCAGAAATGCAGACACTGGTACAGGCCATGTGCAAATGGCTGGACATCCAAAACAGGCTCCTAAAGCACCTTGTGGAGCTGAAGGTGGAAGAGGTGTATAGGTGGAGGTTGGAGTTGGAGTTGGAGGAGTCAAAGGAGTCTGAGGAGTCCAAAGAGCTGCCAGAGGAGGAGGCAGATATTGAGTTGGAGGAGTTGAGGGAAGAGTTGTCAGAGGAAGTGACCAGCTGGTGGAGATGGAGAGAGCAAGAGAGGAGGAAGCAGAGGAGTTGTTATGAACTCTAACCCTAACTTATGGTTACCATAGTTCTTCACATCACATGACCTTACACATGACTATTACATAATGTATCACATGACTTCCTCTCTCTTCAAATCACATGACTGCACGTGACCATGTGAATGCAGCCTAGACCCATTACATGTGTTCACTTTATTTATTTAATCTCCGTGTCTAGACCTTTCTAGAACACTCTATGTACCTTATGATGTCATCATGACATCACAACCCTTTACTCTAAGAGCCTGCCCTAAGCAGCTCGCACGGACCAAGCCATAATAAGTACAAACAATGTTAGTAGTATATATACCTTGAATGAACACCACAAGAACTCAGTCAAGTTCTTGTTGGGATTCCCCTTCATCCTCTTAACTCTATAAGCAAGTCTTGTGTGAAGTAGCCAGAGCCTTTCTTAGGTTTTGGGTTGCCAACAGGAGTAGTGAGGAAAGTAGCAGAGATGAAGAAGTGTAAATATACAGTAATATTTTTTCTGTTTTTGTAAATAAAATATTTGGTTTTCTTATTCGGAGTGAGGTCTGGGCTTGTCTGGATATTGAAGATGAAAGTCCTGGGCAAGCTCAAAGTTTCATTGTCAGTACCTTCATATCCAGACCAACATACAAGATACAGCAACTTGCAGTTTCATCATCTTCAATCTATCTTGGAGTCAAGAATTTTGGAGATCTCGAACTCTGGTTCTCCATCTACTTCAATCAGATGAGGTGGAGGTTGTACCTGATTAGGAATGGTGTTGTATACAGTGGGTTCTAGTTGAGAAATGTGGAAGACAGGGTGAACAGATTTCATAGAATCCAGAAGTCGGAGCGTAAAGGAGTGGGAGCCTGCCTGAATGATGATACTATAAGGCCCCAAGTTCTTCTTGGGGAGTTTCTTGGAATGCCTAGTAGAATGGAAGTATTTTGCCTTGATGAAAATCTGATCACTGACTTTGAAGTCTGGAGCCAGAATTCACCTGGTGTCCACAGATCCTTGGTATCATTCTTGGGTGGCAGCCATCTCTTCACGGAGGAACTGATGGAGGGAGTTGAGGTTGACGGAATATTCATGTGCCCTTTCAGAGGTGAGGTTGTGCTTGGGGTGTACAGAGCTGTTAGGGTAGTAGCCCTTATTGGTGAAGAACAGTAAGACTTCGGTCATAGCACTCAGAGAGTTGTTGTATGCAAACTCCACCAGAGGCAGGAGTTTGGACCAGTTGTCTTGCTGGTAATTGCAAGTTCTGTCTGACTGTCTCCTTCAGGGTGGTAATTGGAGGTGAAGTGGAGGCAGATGTCTAGGGCTTTCCCAAGTGAGCAGAAGAAATGGAACATGAACTCCGCGCTTTGAGAAGATGTAGAGTAAGAAGAGTTTTGCTAGCTCCAGAGATGTGATTGTGTCATGTGTTGGGATGGATATACATTGTTTAGATAGATGATCCATGATGATGAGTATAGTGGTGTATCCAGAGGAAGATGGGAGTTGTTCAATGAAATCCATGGAGATGGAGTTCCATGGCTTCTTGGGAATGGGAAGTTGTTTCAACAACCCGTAAGGCCAGTGTCTTGGGACCTTTGTGTGGGCACAGGATGTACAGGAGGAGACATACTCCTTGACAAATGTCCTGATTCCTGGCCATGTGTATTCATGATGAATGACTTCCAATGTCTGGTTTTGACCAAAATGTCCAGAGAGGGGATGGTCATGTTTGTATTGGAGAACTCAGAGTCGGAGGTCATTAGCATCAGGTACATAAATGCATTTGTCGAGGTGAAGATAACCATCTTCGTCAACTGACCAATGAGAGTTGGAGAGCTTGGAGGAGGACATGTGTAATTCAGCCAATGGGTCAGAGGGGAGTGCAGAGAGGATATTGCTGTGGAGTTGTTCCACATTGAAGAGGGTGCTAGCCTGGAGTACCAGATCAGCAAGGTATGTAGCTTGGAGGGATGAAGCAAGTTTCTCCTGAGTGAATACTGGTCTGAAGTTGTGGGGATTGATGGAAGCATAGTCCTTATCCCCCTCTTTGGGATAGTTGTCCCAGCATCTAGTGAGGGCATCGGGCTTTGCACCTAGGCAACTGGGGCAGAAATGAATGATCATGTTGAATTGGAAGAGGAACTCTGACCAGCGGGCTTGCCACCGGGTCAGGAGTTTGGAGGTCATGAAATATATATTCTAGGTTTTTGTGGTGAGTAATAATGTCAATTAGAGTACTGGAACCTTCAAAGTAATGACACCAAGTCTGAAGGGACTCATGAATTGCAAGAAGCTCCTTGTTATGGATATCATAGTTGAGTTCCAGAGTGGAAAGTGTATGAGAGTAGAAAGAGACTCACCATATCTCATCATTCAGGCACCGGATGGAAAGGATACCGGCGATGGTGTAGTTGGAGGCATTTCTACAATCATCAGAGCATCCGGAACCCAATGGGTTAGGATAGGAGCTGTCATGAAGGCTTCCTTTAATCTCTGGAAGGCGGAGCAACAGTCATCAGTGAAGGACCATGGAATGCCTTTGTGAGTAAGGCAAGTCAAAGGGACGACAATTTTGGAGTAGTTTTCTATGAAACATCGGTAGAAGTTTGTGAACCCAAGGAAGGACTGTACATCCTTCACTTTCTGAGGTTCCAGCCATTCCTGTATACAGTAGTTTTCACTTTGTTGGAGGACATGGTAAGACTGGAGGGTTATATGTAGTAGCCTAGATACTTGGTAGAATCAGTGTGGAATTCACACTTCTCAGGTTTGGTGAAAAGGTTGTGTTTGTGAAGTCACTAGAGGACCTCTCGGACATGCTCCTTGTGGGAGGCCTTGTCCTCAGAGAAGATCAAAATATTGTCTAAGTAGACTATAATGCAAACATCTAGAAGATTGGTGAAGATGGTATTGATGAACTGCTGAAATGCTGCTGGGGCATTAGTGAGACTGAATGGCATGACTTGCCACTCATACGAGTCATAGCATGTCCAGAAAGACATTTTCCATTCATCTCCCTTGGCAATGTAAACCAGGTGATAGGCATGCCAGAGGTTGATTTTGGTATATATCTTAGCATGACTTGGAGCATCTAGGAGGTTGGAGATGCAGGGAAGTGGGTAGCAGTCTTTCTTCATGATCTTGTTTAGTCCTCAGAAGTTGATGCAAAGATGAGGGAACCATTCTTCTTGCAGGCAAAGAGGACTGGAGTGGTATGAGTGGAGGAGGAGGGACAAATGAACTCCATCAAGGAATGCATGGAGGGAGCTGAGTTTAGAGGTGGATAGGAAGTAGGTATTACCCAACGGAGGGGAAATTCCTTCCTCCAGATCAATCTTGAGATCATGCTCGTGATGCAGAACAAGTTTGGATGCCTTGCTTGTACTGAAGACATCAGTGAAGTCATGATACTCCAAAGGAACTCCAGAGAGATTGTTCTGTTCTGGAGGATTGATGGAAGTGGAGCGGAGATCACTCTCCTGGGGACGGAGCTGCAGGCTAAACTGTACAGAGCCCTCAAGGTGACAAGCCAATGTGAAAGCAGGTGCACTGACAAGCACAATGGGTGGAGCCTTGCGATTGGAGAATCAGGTGTGGGGTCAGCTGGAGGAAGAGATTCTGGAGGCTGGTGAGGGGAGCTCGGAGGTGCTGGCAAACTCTGTTCAGGTGAATGGAATGTGACACTGCCCATAACCCAATCAATCAATGGATTGTGGCAGGTGAGCCAGTTATGTCCTAGAACAAGGAAACAGGAAAAATCCAGTGGAGTGATGTAGAACATCGTTGGAGTGATGTCACCGGTTGGAAAACGGACAGAGAGATTTATGGCTTGGGTTATAGTGCTGTTGGAAGTTCCATCGAAGAGGCAGAGTTGAATTGGAGGCATGGGGTAGGTTGAAAGTTCATGTTTATTAACAAAGGATGTATCAATGAAACAATTGGAGGAGCTGGAGTCTACTAAACAGGAAAGAATGGGATGGGATAAGACACAAGAGAGATAGAGAGCATAAGTGACTTGGGATCAGAAAGAGTGGATGCATTGAGATAGATCTCCTTTGGTGCATGGTTGGGTTCAATGCAACCTCCTGTCCGTGTGGAGTCATGGAGATCGCAGACTATGTTTTTTGCCTCTGAGGTGGAGACTTCCAGTTTGGTTTCCAGAGTTGTGGTTGCTGCTCGACCCTTGGATGCCTGAGAGGTTGATTTGGGGCAATCCTTGGCCATGTGACCAGCGGAACCACAGAACATGCATATCTTCATATCAAAATGGTATTTGCACTCTTCTGTGGTGAGCTTGCTGTCTTTTCCTAACTTGGATGACAAGTCCGGTTTTAGAGGAGTGGAGGTGGTGGCACCTTAGCCTTTGGGGTCCTTGGAGTCCTTGGAGCCACTGAAGGGATGAGAGAAAGAGGATGAGGATGCAGGGGTGGAAGATTTCTCCGATTTAGGAGCGGAGGATTGAGTAGTTGTCTTCATCTGGTGATTGATCTCAGACTTGTGCTCCCAGTAGTGCACATCAATTGCCTGAGTGAGGTTGTGGAGTTCTACAAGCGTCAGGGGTTTCCCAATGCAAGAAATCTTGTTCTTGATGTGGTCCAGGAGACTATTATAGAAGTGGTGCTGGAGGGCACCTTCTCCATACCCTCGGACTTGTTACTCAACCATATACTTGTTGATGTGCTGACTGTCCTTCATGGACAGGTGATTGAGCTGGTGCTCCGCATCTCTGACAGGGTCGTGTGGACTGAAATTGGTCTGGAGCTCGAGGATAAACTCCTTGAAATTGTCCATCCACAGAGGATGGAGCATGGGGTCTTCCATCTGGAGGAGGTCTGGTTCAAACCACTCCAGTGCCATGCCCTTCAGGTATGGCTGTGCGAATGTAACTTTGGCACAGTCAGTGCTGAAAGCCTTAGAGCAGTCTTGGAAGTTGAGTTTACATTGCACCAAGAAGATCCAGAGTTTGTGGGGATCTGTCCCGTTAAACTGGTCTGGTTCTCGGACTTTGGTGTGGGGGGTAGAGTTGGAGATGGGACAATATGTAGAGTGAACAAGGCCTTTGATGGTGTTTGCAAGTTGTGCAAGGGTGTCTCATAGAACATGCTTATTGTCTGAGTCGTTTGGCTAATCATTGTTGTCTCCGTGGAAGTCAGGATCATCGTTGTATGGGTCATCTCTGGGGAAATCTGGATCACCTGGATCACCACCATCATCCAGAAGGTGGAAAGCAGGCACTCTTTGGCTAGAGCGCTGGCTGGTAAGGGGAGAGGATGGAGTCCTGGTTTCAAGTTCGATGATGCACGCTCCCAGAGTAGAAGATTCCTGGTGGGGATGCACCTGAGAGGTGGAGGCTGGGGTATGTCAAGCAGAGAAACTCCAGAATTGGTCTACAAGTTCTGGACCTCATTGACTGCTTCTGAAAAAGCTCAACAGCTTGAATCTAGGAGATGGGGGGTGGTTTGTGCCTACAGCATGGGTCTGAGATCTAGTTGTACACGTAGCCATAGTTAGGGACCTGTTGCAACTTTGAATTTGAATATACTGTTAAGATCGTGCACTCCAGAAGTAACTCTGGAATGCCAGAGTTGACTTAGGGTGTTGGGACTTGGCTTCACCTTATGTGGTGTGCCTTTGCTGAGTCCAATGTCCCAGATTTCAGAGATGTTGGAGATGTTGGAGGTTTATGGCTTTGACATCAGATGTCAAGTCAAGCAGAGGTCAGAGGAGAGTCTTCAAGACTTGAGGACAGGAGTGTGAGTCTAAGATGATATTCGAACTGAGTGTACAGGAGTTTATCTAGGGGTTTATATACTTCAGAGGTACATAGGATTTGTAGGTAAGATTGAAGGATAGGTGTCACCAGAGCTGTGCTCCTAAGCAAAGCACAGGAATAGAGGTGTTACGCTAGTTGCATAGTAACTAGTCGAGTGTAGGCAGACACTTAGGTGGTCTCACTATCCAATCTATCCCTTGTGCGCACACAGGGAGCTCGAGGGACTTGTGGTGACTAGAAACAACGCTTAAGATTGCGTAGAACTAGCTGAGGACTACTGTACACAGCGACTAGGTATTTATAGTAATCTAGGGTGAGCACAGACCTACTATGTCATAGCAGGTCCTAGGGTCTACCTAGTCAATGTGAGTCACCTCTGGGTCGAGGGGATAGGGATGACGTAACATGTCATCTAGAAAGAGAAGTTGTCCGAAAGGAATTGCCAATACAACACTTCATTTGAAGTGTGGGAAAACCGAACACACCGAACACTCGAACAGTTCGACGGACGCTTGAAGCGTGGGAAAACCGAACAGTTCATGGGAAGATTGCAAGAAAGAGAGAAATAAACGGAAAGGGACTATAACTCGAATAAGAGGTCATTTATGTAGATTGATGAAGTGTTTGCCTCTATTGTGGCAAGTACTCTAAAGGCGTCAGGGGCCCCATAAGATGAAGGAAGAAGGGAAAAGGAGTCTGACGATAACAAAACTGTAACAAGAGGTAAGTAAGAGGTGGGACTAGTATGTATATAGACAACAGATATGGAGGTGGATATAAGAAGGTTGATAAGAGAGGCATACAAGTCTGGAGGTCAGGAGTTGCATCTCAAGGGAGAACACACTGGAGTTAGTGCATACAAAGTGGAAGTAGGTACAGAGTACCAGAGTTGTACTTAGTGGTTTTACAGGATATGACAATGACTCTCTGATGTGTCACTGTGACTTCTGTGAGATCAAACACCTCACCATGGATTGCGATGTAGACATTATTTGGCAAGTTCACATACAAATGCAATGCAAGCTCCAATGTACTGAAGATGTTCTCCGTTGAATGGATGACAAGCCCAAGAATTGCGATAATGAAAACTGCACAAGCACAGATAAATCAGATGATAAAGTTGAGCGTGAGCCTCTCCCTCCATGCTTGATGTACATCCTCACACTTCATTCAGCCGAACCACTTGAGGAATATGGATGGCATCCACCAGGTGAGGAGCCAGCACAGCAAGACCCAGCATTGCTGTGCTGATGTCTCTTTGACTACCTCAGTTGTCTCATTTGAGTCCATGGTTTCACCTGCTAGAGCCTCTTTAGCCACTGATCCTTCCTTATTAGCATTTGTAACATGGTGCATAAGACATAATTGGAGTTGATTTTTTCCTGATTGGACGTCAGTTGATTTCAAGTGTCAAGATCATTGGGATAGAGTGATTTGTGGTCCTCATCATAGAAATCAATCTCTGCATTGCAATGGAGAGGCATTGGCTACAAGTGGGACATGTGCCTGAGAAGATTCTTGGTTAGAAGTCAGGGTTGAGGGAATTGAGGTTGCAGTCAAGGAAGTCCCCAGAGGAATAAGTCAGGAAGCCATTGAAGTGGTTGACAATGAAAGTCAAGGAACCTGACTGCATATAGTGATTTGCAGTCCTTATATTCATCATCATAGATGTAGAACCTAAGACAAATACAGTCTGTGGATGACATGACTATATTGCTGAGCTACCTAAGACAAATACACTAAGGTAGCTGTGAGTGATCAAGAGAGAACTAGATGGGGTGGATGCATACCTCAGTCTGTGGATGACACGACTGAGGATGCCCGCCCAAGCAAAGCAAGGATCTATGTGATGGATTATGTATGATGGCAAAACAGTACCAAATAGCAAAACCATACTTGGTGATGCACTGCAATATGAGTAGCAAGAATAACAATACAATGCAGATAGAATATTGAGATAAAATATAGTGCAACATACTTGGATAGCCAATAATAGAAATCTCCAGGATAAAATGGAGAGACATTAGCTACAAGTGGGATGTGTGCCCAGGAAGATGCTTGGTTAGAAGTCAGGGTTGAGAGAATTGAGGTTGCAGTTGAGGAAGCTCCAAGCCTTGGAGGAATAAGCCAGGGGGCCGTTGAAGTGGTTGACAGTGAAAGTCAGGAAGCCCAACAGAATGTTCATTGGTGAAGTTCAAGTTGATGCAAGATTGATTGAGGGATTTGGGTTGGCTTGTCATGTTTTGTGAGCTGAGAAGATCGAAGAGACCATAAGGATTGTTGAAGAGGGTGTTATAGTCATTGCAGCAGAGGCGTTGGGCTTGTGTGAGATAATGTCAAGGTGTGATTCAATGATGCTGTGGAGGGAGGATGTGGTGCTTTGTGGCAGGAGGGATGTGACAAGAGTAAATAGTAGTCTTTTCTTTCTCAGACCAGAAAAAAACAGCTGCGAGATGAACACACTGATTTTTATCTGCATCGGAGTGTCATAAGTGGAATCCATATCAAGGTAGCTCATACTGACCAAGTGCAATAAGTACCATAAATAAACTACTTTGCAAACTCAAAAGAGTGGTGATCAGCATATTTATTGACATAATGTGTCATAAGAATGGTGGGATTTTATCATCTTAGAAATATTCTTTTTGCCATAGATAGATATCAAGTGGGCGGCACAAAAAATGGTGTCAATATGGATGACAGCTAAGTCAGGGGAATGATTTGCAAGAGAAGACAGGCGAACCATCCACATTCCAGTGTCCTCATCAGGATAGTCACCTATTTTCTCAAACCACTGGATTAGTGTGCATGGGTGGAGTACTCCCTGGTATGTGAATGAAAAGAATGCAAGAACACATGCAATATCATATGCATGCATCCTGGTTTCCTCAGGACTTGTTTTGACAAGATGCAGTTGCACCATGGACCAGCATTTCACCACATGGGGGTAAACAGATGTACTTTATGTGCATCCCACTGATGCCACTCAGGTCATTTGGTGCATAGAAGCATGAGGATGCAGAGTTGAGTGTTGAGATACAATCCTCAAAGTGAGGACAATCAGCGATAGGGATATCTGTTGGATCTTGCTGGTTATCTTGATATAGCTGGGTAAAAATAAAGCAGCTAATGAGACCAGGTAAAGTTGGTGCTTGGAGTTCTTGGGCTAACTCAGCTAGCATGTGTGCATGTTTTCGCTCTGCATAATGTAGAATTTAGATATTTCACTACATGAATTGACAAGAGGTTTGAGCATATGGTGTGTCCTCAAAAGCTCCACATGCACAGTAAGGT
The DNA here is from genome assembly GCA_038090655.1 of Gastroboletus turbinatus. Classification (NCBI taxonomy): domain Eukaryota; kingdom Fungi; phylum Basidiomycota; class Agaricomycetes; order Boletales; family Boletaceae; genus Gastroboletus; species Gastroboletus turbinatus. Next base: position 15,472 of record JBBPND010000066.1, read on the forward strand.
CAGTTGGACAATTGTCAGCAACTGCTTCATCATTGTCTGCCTGCATGCTTGCTGATTCTTGGGCCTGCTGTTCAGTTGTAGAGTCCATTGTGCCCTGATTAACAGCATGGTAACCTGCACCAAACTAGTTAGATGCATGGTCAGCAAAAGGACCCACCACCTGAAAACAATAAATTCTACCACTTGCAGCAGTTAGAATCCTTCAATACTTTAGGGCCAGATGACCCTTAGTATAACCTACCTTCCCTCAAAAATCTGGGAATATTTCGTTAGAACATCAGGGAGAAAATAAATATTTCGCCCAAAGCAAGCCTAGTTGCTATTAACACAACATGGCTACCAAAATCTCTAGATACTATAGTAAATAGCAAAATGCTAGTGTGAGAAACTGAGCATGTGACTACAATCTGTAGAGTCTCTGTCAGCTAGAATGACCTGGAATACCTCAGAATATTCCATTTCAACTGGCATGAACTTCATAGAACTTCACAGAATATTCTAGCAAATATGATAGAATGTTCTAGAAGGCTTGGCATTTTCTTAGCATTAGTAAGCAGAATCTGATTGGCTAGCACAGCCACTGTAAATATGTATATAAGGAGAGCAGTCAAAGCCCCCAAATTCTAATTCTCTCATTCTAATTCTAGAAGAGAATCACAGAATCATATTCTAAATTCTATTAGAATTAAATCTGACATCTGAAGTCTGTCATCAGACCAGATCAGATCACCTGAGACTTTCTCTAAAGGAGAACCTCTCATCTCTTTTTTTTGGACTGTTAGCTTCATTGTTAGGAGTAAAGACTTGTACCCAATTGCGGACAAGTGAAATAGGACACTTTTAGGGAGAAAACCCTTAATAGGGCAACTAAAAGGAACAGATTCCCAATAACTACCTACCAGGACCCTATCATTTCATTCTATTTTCTTTTAACTATCCACCTTAAGGGATAAGTGATGGTATAAACACAAAGCTTTGACTGCAAACTCCTTAGTTGCACAATAAGATCATGTTATCATTATAACCATCTGAGTGAACTAAGTGACTACTGACTACATTCCAATTAATTTGGAACTTCTTGACATCTGTACAATCCAGCATATCACTGGATTAGTACTCCACAAAGCCTCTGACTTCCTTTTTAGGAACTCACTTCTATAACTTCTGATATTTACCCATCTCATCTAGCAACTTTGTTAGAGTTGACTAGTGTTTGATTGTTTGTTCTAGTGACCATAAAAGGCATTACCCCTTTTGGTTGATTAGCCCCTAACTACAAATTTTTATCATTCTACCATTCTAAACCTAGCAATCTAAGTACTATTGACTACTATTGACTAGTGTTTGTTTGTGTTTACCATTAGTTACTAGTATTTGTCCTTCACTAACCAGACTATCGCTGAAACATCTATCATCAAACTAATCTGTAAACATCAGTTGAGGATTAGCGAACAACCCACGTTATTGACTACACTAAGTCTACTCACCAACTCAGTACTAGAAACTCTAGTCATTGTTTTGTCTAGGAGATAAAATCTATCCCTAGCTTATAGTGTTTCAACCATGGAAGGAAAAGCATAAAGTCTAGGAGAATACAAATTTATTTTGTTCATTTCCTATTGCTTAATCTAACTAAACATCACAATGGGGGATGTTCAAGCCCTGGTGCTTGAGGCAAAGTGAGATGAGTGCCTATAGAGATGCAACAACAGTTATGATTATTCAGTTATAATGGTAGAGAAAAAAAATGTATGAAGTAAGTCGATAACAGATGATAGACAGGTACCTTTGAGCATTTCCCTCTTGGTGAAGTTGAGGTGTGATGCAGCAATTTTGTCAAGGCACTGGTTGGTGAGAAGCATCTGACTGAGTACCTCATACCTGCTCGAACGGTGATAAGGCTCTTTCACCACTTTGATATGTTTACACTCTGTGATGGAAGCACAGAGACCATTCAGAGTGCCAAATAGATGTATGAGAGTAGGATAGTGTTGACAGGGAAGAGAGAAGATTGCGACAACAGGAAACATGCCAGTTTTGAAAGCTTCTTAGTAGTAGTGGAAGCAGGAAAGAGCATCCTGAATTTCATCCAGATCATGTTCTGTGATGACATGGCAGTGAACAGAGTAACAGAATTCCAAAAATGCACAAAAATTGCAGACAATCTTAGGGGGAACATGTCCTTCAATTGCTGGAATGTAGACCTAACAAAAGATAAGCATGCTGTTTGGACAACATAGTAGTACAAAGCATACCTTCATTAACACCTTTGAATCATCCCTGGTCCACTTCTTGAAGCCACAGCCATGTGGGAAGCATTGCAGGCCTGTGAATGGAGCAATGGCAGCAATCCTATATATGTACATCTAAGTCAATTATTATGCAATGGTACACAAAGGATGAATGGTGACTTACCTCCAATCAATGTCATCAAGGATATGCTCAGCTGCCTTCTTTCCATGCCTGGTCTTGATGTACAGTTCTACCCAATCAACAAGGTGATCTTTAAAGCATCCTTTGATAAGTTAATGGAGGAGATTGGAGGAGATGAGCTGGTTGATGTCAGCATGGGGGAAGTCATTTGTGAAAGGCTGTTGTGTTGTGATATGGAGACTATGAGAAAGTTCTACATCAGAGAAAACTGTGGATTGGAAACTCACAATGAGATCTCCTACAATTCCATAATCCTCCCAAAGGCATGTGAGCATGCACACCCTGAATAGCTCCTCTATGAAGTCTCAACTATGTGCACTCACATCAGTGTCCAGATTGACCCAATTTGCAAAGCATCTGCAGAACATTTGAGCGCTCTCAATTGATTGATTTTTTTCTTAGATGGCATACCTTGGGCACCAGCTGTTACACAAGAATGTAACCCAAGCTTGTTGAGTCATACTATCCAAGTACGAGGGACAACTGACAAGATGTTGTCCTAAGTCAAGGGCTGGCCTTGAATAGGAGAGAAGGTAGGAGGCAGTGAGGAGAGGATTGAGCGAGATGACAATTGCAAGGAGCTTTGAGAATACATTGGATTGTGTATATCAAGGTTAGAGTTACATACATGTGTGAGGCGACTATATATATCCTGCTGTATAGGCCTTAGGGCAGATCAAGATATAATGGGAAATACTAAATATGATAACTCGGGAGAAACAGGCTCGGGTCGGATAGGAACAGAATGGAATGAATCAGAATAGAGTGGGGAGTATCAGAATGTATTGGGGAGGATAGGAACTACAAGGGTGTGCAAGAGAACACAGCCAAGGAGATATAAGTCCAAAAGAGGTAACAGGAAAAAAATGAACTAAGTATCTATTGTATACCATACATCTAAGTACAACTCCGGTCCTCCAACCTCACTCCTTATGTCCTCTGATGCAATCTCACCCAGGACATCTCCCTGACCCTTTGGACTTCATACTCCATACTCTCCATTTCACTTTGTCTATATATGAACTAGTCTCACCTCATAGATACATATATTGTTACGATCGGTAACAATGCCACATGCATATCAAGCACTTAGTCATTTGCTCCTTTCTTTTTATGATCACGTGACCAGGTCACCTGACCCTTTATTTCCCTTCAACTGTGCAGGCTAGACCGTCAGTCACAGGATACACACTGCACTTGTGCAACGGACCATATAAGGTTATATTGTTCCCACGTTCATCTCCGTGCTGTGCATGATTCTTTTTCATTTCCGTTACATGCTCTAGCAACATGTTACGCTTCCCTTCCATTATGCCTCATGCCATAACACATGTTCTTAATCTCCGCTACCTCATGTCATACCCTATGCCCTATATCAGTAGATCCGATACAAACATGTACATACCATAGTATGCTATATAAACCCCAAGGCTAGTACTGGCATCCCCAGTCTAGTTCTCTTGGGTTTTCCCACTCAAAGTCGGACTCAGTTCTCTTCCTCCCACTTTCCTTGTTGACATTCGGTGATAACCTGAAGTTGCACATCACACTTTGATTGGTTGTTTCATATATCTGATCCAGTGCTTCACGTAGAAACACAGCTCCAGTACTTAGGCACCTCCATCTTTGCAGTACACTCCATAAGTATATAAACTATACTTTCCGTCCCTTGTAGATCAGCTTGAATATCGACTTAGACACTGATTCCAAACCCTTAGAATCACTCCCTTTACCTTCCTCTGCTCCATCCCAAAATACGAGACAACAAGAATCAGCAAAGGCACACCACATACAGTGAAGCCAACGTCTCAACACCTCTGAACTCCAGAACATTGGAGTTACAGTATATCCAGGAGTCCGGCATGGCCTTGACAGTATCCAAGAATAGTTCAGTCTGGAGGAGTTCTGCCCAGATACCATCTGGGAGCAGCAGTTCAGTGAAAAGGTCATCCCATAGACCTCTTCCTGGGTGATCTAAGAGGAGTGTAGCCAGAGAAGGAAGGGGAGATGAGGGAAAAGGCCAGTCCACTTGGTCACTTGTAACAAGCCTGCTCCTCATAGTCAGCAATGTAAGGCCCCAGGCTATATACTACACAACAATGATAGCCATCACTAAACTTAACAACTGTGGGTGTTGTTATTGCAGGCTTGAGTGGGTTGAGGATTGTTGCCAGTGAGTTGTGGAAGAGTTGCTGGCAAAATCGGTGAAATACTGTGTCGGATGCATGTTCCTTTGTCACTAGTTGGGATATGAAGAACTGAGCTTGAACAAAATGTGATGTACTTACTTTGGGAATTGCAAGGAAGCCAATAAGTATAAGAGCATCCTGGTGAGCTCAGCATATGTGGTTGTGGACATTTCCAATGGATAGATACAGGGAGTGGAATTTATTGTTGCCTGTCCTGACCAAGACAGTGGTCTTTTAGCTACCTAGAATTATCGGCATGAATGTACTTCCAAGTGTGTTTTGGTCCTTTGATATACAGTCCTGTTTGATTTTAGATTAGTGAATGCCCACCAAATAAAACAGAATGACATACTGCCTGCTCCTGTGCCCAGTCAGCAGACATAAAATCCTGGAATCATCTGATATCATCCTTGGTTGAGTATTCTTGGAATGGCCGAAGGTTGAACTTGCTTGCAAAACTTGTGTTTCCAATGATGTGGTGGACGACATGACAGAGGTTCCAGAATCACACTTCATATTTTGCTTGCATTCATGGTGGCAGATTAGTTGCAGAGATGGGGTTAGTGTACTGGACCAAAAAACTCTCTTATTTTATGTTGCTGAGAGGAGTACTGTTGATGGTCTTGTATAGATGGAAGTGGTTTGCAAACAGTGGGCTATCACCATGTTTGAGTAAACTGGCTGCCCATAGGTCAAGGAGGACATCAATCTGTCCTGCAGCCATTTGATTCTGGGTGAAGAGGAACTCTGCCATCTCGGATCCAATCCGGTTGTTGTATGGTGCCCAGTCGTTGGAATTCATGCTATTTGAAGAGCAGGGGTGCCAGGTGCCAGAAACCTGCCATATTCATCACAAAGACATGCTGATTATCAGAAGTCTGTAAATGCATATTTTCCAGGGTACACAATGTTGTGACTTACCATTCAGTTTGGTATGGTAATTTCGATAGAGCTGGTCCCCCAGTCTATAAAATGGAGAATCCACATCAGCCAGAGGAGATAAGGATTTATCTTGGGGTGCATCAGGTCAAATGGCATCTTGGGGGTGATAGAACTCTTCATCTTCCCAATGGGCATCCTGGTCTGGCTCAGATTCTGGGTTGTCTGATTCAGAGTTTGAGGTTGGACTTGGAGGATCATTAAGCTCAGGGGGTCCTACTGGTGCTGGCAGTTGGGATGGAGGCATAGCATGGAGGATGGGATGTGCTGCACACATGTGTTTTGTGCGGCCAGCTAGGGTCTTGAAAAATTACTTGCATTCCTGTTTTTCACAAGGTAATTGCAGTGCCCTATGCTGCATTTCTGAATGTTGGGTGGGTTGTACAAGTGTTAGAGGCAGATAAGGAAAAAGGGCACTAGAATAAGGTGACCATGTGAGGTCATTGTTTGTGGTCATGGCAGGAACAAACATACAAAGTCCCAAGTACTAGTCACTATGTTTCTTTATTCTATTCCATTGTTGTTTGTCGCAAGCCACATTGGCCATGGACAATTCTTCATTTGCTTCCTGTCGTTCTCACCGCACTAACGCTGTTCAGAATCCTGGACTTCCTGATTTAATGGGTAAAAGGCGTACTAAAGCTTAGAAGGCTGAGGACAACAAGTGTCTGCAGGAGTCCAAAGCTGCAAGAAAAAAGGATGCTGAAGAGGCCATCAAACATCTGGCCACAATGGAGATGGAAATAGAGGAACAAATGGTGACAGCTGAGGCTAACAAGCCAAAGCCTGTTCATCCTTGTCCTTGTCCCTGTGTTCACCCTTAGGCAAGTCAGATGGTGTTGGGCAACAAATGAGGAGAGCAAGGACCTGAGGCTAACCACATAAGTGGGATCTACAGGTAGTGACTGCACCAAAATACTCACTTGTTTGGCGTTCCAGAGCAACAAAGGCTGTGACATCAAAAATAGCAATTGTGGTGTTGAGACTGCAAAGATTCAGAGGAAACCAACATCAATGAAGGCATGCATCAATGCATATAAACTGGGTCATCAGAAGGTGATGACAGTCATCAAGAAAGAGCCAGGTAAATATACCATATCATTTGATGCCATTGGAACACACTGCTGATTTGGATATGGCAACACAGTCAACCTCAAAAAGACAGCGCCACTGCCAAAGGAGTAAGTGCACTGTTCTCCTTAATGTGATCGACATGTTTTTACTCACTGAGTCCACACTGCATTTTCTCAACTTCACACTAAATGGTAGGACCAGCAAGAAATTTTCCAAAGGTGGACCCCAACTCAAGAAGTGGCTCTTGGCATTGCTGATGCTGACTCCAGGTCAGCTGGTCCATCAGCGACTACAGGTACCACATGTACCCCACCTCCAACATCCACCTTTGGGCAGATGGCAGTCTCTACTACCACATCATCACTTCCTACATTGCTCCTGTAGACTTGGAGATTTCAGAGACCTTGTCATGTGAAATCTTTGCTGATGAGGTTGATGAAACAGAGGAGCAAGTAGCTATACTCAGCAGGAAGGTGAATATGGACTACTGCGATGAGAAGCAGGAGGTGTTGGTAAGTCTCACAATTTCTAACACACCTCACCACACTTCATGCCTATACCAGACTACTAAATCCATGGTTGTCGCATCCTCTAACACCTCCACCAATTCTCAGGCCCAGAAAAGCGAGATTCAGTATGATTCTGATGGCTACCTATTGAGGATATCAAACGCCATAACAAGTACTCTATGAAGGATCTTCCTGTGCCCAGTGGCGACTCCAGATGGTCATGTGGGATTATTTCAATATTCATGCTGTGGTGCAGCACCCAACCCAACATCTGGACTGTACCTGAGGAGAAGATGGCATTGGCCCTTCAAATGATCTTCAATAATGTTTATCCTGACATCAAGTATTGTGTCACTCCAGTGGGCTCTGTTTTTGGGATTGTAAGTCATCACAGTTCAGTCTTTTTAGATGCTAACAATACAAAGGCAATCCAACAGGTTTCTGAGTAGCAGAGCAATTTTGGTTCAACTGGGCTTGCAATTATGATTGATTTCTTCTCAAAGTGTGAATCTGGTAACAATGACAATGTTGATATACAAACAATGGCAGCCGACTTCCAGGAAGACTCAGATGACCCATTTTCAGATCATTGCTTCTGGTTCCCATTCCTCATTCAACTCATTGCTTCCACCCATCTAAACACTATCACCAGCTTCATGGATATTTCAGGATAGGACACAGTGGCCCTTGCAGATGGAAAAGATCAAGCAGGCATGATTGCGCTTGCTTCTTCTGCAGTGCGTATGGCTCATCAGATTGATAGCGCCTGAGTTACTCATTGATATATGTAGTTGGAGTGGGCAGTGCAATTCATTAGGGATGGTACAATCAATATTGATCAGGTTCTTGCAGATATGGCCAGAAACTCTGTTACGAACCTAACCCTAACCTAAGGATTTAGCTAAGAGTTATCTTCTTCATATCATGTGACCCTTGCACGTGACTAATCACATGACTGTATCAGATGACTTCTCTTCTTTTCTAATCACGTGACTGCACATGACCATGTGAATGTGGCCTAGACCCATTACATGTGTTTACCTCATTTATTTAATCTCCATCATCTAGACTCTTCTAGAATGATCTACAATACTTATGATGTCATCATGACATCACACCCTTTACCCTAAGAGCCTGCCCTAGCAGCTTGCACAGACCAAGCCATAATAAGTACAAACAGTAGTCAGTTGTATATATACCTTGAATCAACACCACAAGAACTCAGTCAAGTTCTTGTTGGAATTCCCCAATGTCCTTGTTCTCTATCTTTCTCTTAAGCAAGCCTTGTGTAAATTAACTGAAGTCCTTATTGGATTTTGGGTTGCTAACATAAGAACTTGACTATCATCACTTCCCTCACTTCACTTATCTTTTAAACCACTTCATACACATACATGGCCCCCAGTGTTAAGGGGACATAACTGGACTTCAGGCTTAAGGAGACTTTGATACAAACCCTTCACTTTCCTGCACATTTGTGCTACTCTTCCTTTTTACGTATACCTACCCTATTGGAAGTGGAAAGCTGTAGACATGTGGAGTTTGATCTTTAGCATTTTTTGCCCAGATCTTGCATCACTTGGGCTGAGAACTTGGGGCCATGATCAGATATAATAGAATGTGGGAGACCATGTGTTTTTCATACATGATCTCAGTAAAGCTTTGCTGTTCCTAGTGAGGTAACAGTTTCCTTTGTGGGAATAAATACTGCTTCTTTACTAAAATGCTCAATCACCACGAGGATGCTGTGAAAGCCTTCTGACTCGGGTAAGTCCATAATGAAGTCCACAGAAATGTTTTGCCAGGGACCTTCTGGAATAGGGTTAGGCACAACTTTCCAGCTGGTGGCACATTGGTTGGTTTCATTCAAGCACATCTTTTGCATCAGGAACAATAGTCTTTAATCTCCTTGTGTGAGCCTTTCCAGAAGTAGTAGCATGGGACTAACTCATGAGTCTTCTTTGCACCACCATGCCCTGTGAGCATAGAGTCATGACATGGAAATAATATCCTGGTGGAGTTGACTTTCCCCAGGCACGTAGATTTTTTTGTTTAATCTCATGTAGCCTTCTTTGTCAAGTTTGAAAGTGTTTAGTGAGATTTCTGTTAATTTAGATTGTGCTTCCTGAACATGTTCCAAGTGCTTTTCTTCAAGTCTATGGACTCTCATGGCTTCTTGAGCTCAGATTCTTTCAGTGGGAATTACCATAACACTCTTGTTGTCATTTTCAATGCAGTATGGTCTTTGTGTTGGCTGAGGGCATTGGCTTGTCCCATGGAACTACCCAGCTTTTGGACTAGTTTGTAATCAAATTGTGAGAGGTATAACACCCAGCATGCTTGGCAGTGATTCAGATCTTGGGTTTTCATAAAGTATTGGAGATTGGCATGACCTGTCCAAATCTCAAATTGTTTGTGGGCACCTTCTAAATAATGGTACCACTATTCTAATGCTATAATGATGGCCAGCATTTCTTTATTGGCTATGGCATAGTTACGTTGTTCTGGTGACATCAAATGTGATGAGAGTGCCACAGGGTGCCATTTGCCATTCTTTTCAATAGATAGAACCACACCAGTAGTGAAATCTGAAGCATTGCATTTGACCCTGAATGTGCAATTGTTGTTGAAGTAAGCGAGGATCAGGGTGGTCATAAAATGTTGTTTCAGCATGTCAAACACATTTTGTTCTTTTTCTGTCCAGCACCAGGCTAGATTTTTTTTTGTGAGATCATTTAATGGTCCAGCTGTAATGGAGAAGTTCTTGATGAAGTGACAGTAGAAGTTTGCCAAACCTAAAAAGCTCCATACTCCTTTTACATTTGTGGGAGCCAGCCATTCCAAGATGGCTTTAATCTTTTCAACTTCCATCTCAATTCCCTCTTTAGATACAATCATTCCAAGGAAATCTATTTTCTTAGTGTGGAATGTGCACTTTTTGGGTTTGATAAATAAGTCATGGTTGCATAGTTGTTTCAAGACTTCTAATATGATCTGGTCATATTCTGCTTGATTCTCAGTTTGGTGAACACGAGGATGTCATCAATATAGATAATCACCATGCCTTCCATATTGGCAAAGATGTTGTTCATTATGGCCTGGAATGGGGCAGGTGAGTTTGTTTGTCTGAAATACATAATGAGGGGTTCAAAAGAACCATGGTGACAAACAAAGGCTCATTTCCATTCATTGCCTTTCTTGATATTCTTACATTATTATAGCCCCATTGTACGTTCATTTTCATAAATAGTTTAGCTCCCTTTAACCAATTGACAAGTTGGGAGATAAGGGGAAGTGGATAGTTATTTTTGATGTCTAATCCTGTACCATTTGCTTCTTTCCATCTTTCTTGGGAATAAAGAAGCCTGGGGAGGTTTGCAGGGATTTGAAGGTCTGATGTAACCTTTTTGTAATTTGTTGTCTATGAAATCGGAAACTTCCTTTTGTTCATCAACCAACATAGGGTACATCTTTCCCTTTTTAGATTGGAAACCTTCTTTCATATCTATTTCTTTTAAGGTTCTCATGAATACCAGTCTATCAGATAATAAATAACACATGCATGGGCATCATGTGAGTTTGACTGATCCTTTCTGCCAGTCTATCTCAGGGTTATGCTTTGTCAACCATGTGTATCCAAGTATAATCAAGTTTTTGCTGAGATTGGTAATTTCAGCTGTGATCTTTTCATGATGTCCATTGAAGTTGATAATTACTTCTGTGGTGTGAGTAATATTACCAGTGGAGTTCTTGGTACTGTCTACATTGAACACTGGAATGGGGTGATCCAATGCTTGGGTTTGGATTAGGTTGTTCTTGGCCCATGTTGTGTCTATGAAGATTCCCTTTGTGCTACTGTCTAGTAATGCACAGGTTTCATGCATTCTGTATTTGGTAGTGAGGCTTGCAACCTTCACCTCCAAACACAGTTCTTTCCTCTGGTTTACCAATCTGAGGCAGATTCTTTCTGGGGTTTCTATTGTAGGAGAGGGAGGATCACATAATGTTTTTGTATGTTTCTTGACCAAATTAAGCCTGTAATTCCATGCAGCAAGTTCACTTGCATGAGATCCAGTCTCAGGTTTTCTAGAGATAGAAGCTATGTCGCTATCATTTAAAGCCCTATTCTGGGTGTTAAAGAACTTGTGTTCTTCTTCACCATATTTGACATATAGAGAAAGAGATGAGAAAGAATTGTTTGTTATTTAGTCCTTCCATGCAAACACCTGGTTCATTCACATGGACTTTCCTTTTTCCAACTGTGCCAAGTCAGTGAAGTAGGCTTTATAGCCTGCTTCAAAGTCCATTGCAGCGACTTGTTTTATTCTAGAATCAGGCTTTGCTCAGCCCTTTCCTTTTCTATCTGAGTTAGAGCTCTCACTCCCACTCTTGTTGCCAGCTGAAGTCTTGCAAACCTGGTGATTCTTGCTGCACTGTCATGTTGTCCCCCAAGAAAACAGCATTTGGAGCATTTATTTTTGGGCTTTGGGCAAACCTATTTGCCATCTTTCTTTGTGGCATGGTCACCTCCACAATTGAAGCAACTAGTTTTACATATGATGTCTATGTTCATCAGCTCATCATGTCCGCTGTAAGTTTTGGAGCCTGACAAGCTCCCATATCACGTGTTGTTGTTATTACCAGATGTGTGACCCTGGTGTTTGAATCAGAGCTTGAAGCTCTCGATGTTGGTGGCATATTCCATAAGTATGGAGCAATGGTGTCTTGGCAATCTCCTTCATAGAAGATCTGTTGTATAATTTCTGGTGTTTCATTCCAGAAGTCGGATGCTGTAAGGTTCATCAAACCCAGCTTGTTGGTATTTTTCAAGCCATGAGGTGATGAAAACTTGCATGCAAGTCTTTCCTTGGGAGAACATCTCCAATTGGTCCAGAGTAACCTCGTTGTCCAGATGGAGGCAGAAATGTGCTGTGAGTTCCCCTTTGAATTTGTTGTACAGTATGTGGGCCATTCACCCTCAGAGTATTGATCTATTTTGAATATGGCCCAAGAACCAGCTTTATATATTTTTTTTTTCATTTTCAAAGGGCCCTACCCTTATTAGGATTCCAACAATTTTGTCCTCATCCTTGACAATGGTTTCTTGATTTAGAGATATGTACATTTTGACCTTTGTTCACTAATCCTCAAAAGTCTTGGCAGACCCATCATATAAATTTGGTTCTTGGACCTGCGGTGGTGGCCTCCACCCTTGCTGCTGAGCTTTTGGCTTGTGCAGCATTTATCGTGGCCTTGAGTAGTTCAATGCAAAGGGCAGCCAGCTCCTTCTGCATTTCTTTGACCTTGGCATTGAAGTATCCATTATGTTGGGCATTTCTTGTTTGGAAAAGGATGGTGGGGAGTCATGATGGGACTTGGAGGAGGTTTTATGGTTGGAGGATGTGGGGTCTCAGGGGTTCCACACATTGGGCTTCTTGTGGAAGAAGGGAGAGGAATTGTGGTCAGTTGGCTATGAAATTAGCCCTTTCTTGGATGTGTTGTATGTAAACAGCTTCTGATTCATATAGATGTTTGGGTTCATATCTGTTGGTGAAACCTGCATTTAGAAAGGGAATAAAAGACTCTGGGAAGTCTTCTTGTTTGATTTTGATCTCAACTACATTGTTTGGGTCATAATCATCTTAAATGTAAGGGGGAGGGGTCAAGGGTCTCCTTTTGACCTCAAAATGGATCTCACTTGGAGATGGGAATCAAATCATCCTTTAGAAGTAAAATCCTGTGTGAGGACAAGCTCACTTCAGCAATGGGTGAGAATCAGGTCAATGAGTCAATGACCTTCCTGACTTCTCAAGAGAAAAGGTAAAGGTAATCTTAGATCTGGTGGGCACAATATCACTCTTGCACCAAGATCATAAGATCTAATGTATAAAAACAAGTAGATCTCATAAGGACCTGATCCATGGATCAAAGAAGGTAAAAAGGTTTGCAGTGGTTTTTAAACCAATTAAAAGCACTTGAGCTCACTGTTGTACTGCCCTAGATAGTTAAGTGCCTTCACTGCTGGTATAGGCAGGGTATACATATAAAAAAAGGGTTGTGCAAGTGTGCAAGAAAGTGAAGGGTGGTAACAAAGGTTCTCCTAGAGCTATTAAGGCCATGCCGGACTCCTGGGCGTAACTCTGATGTTCTGGAGTTCGGAGGTGTTGAGACATTGGCTTTACTGTATGTGGTGCACCCTTGCTGATTCTCGTTGTCTCGGATTTCGGATCGGAGTGGAGAAAGATAAGGGGAGTAGTTCTGAGGGTTTGGAATCAGTGTCTAAGTTGATATTCAAGCTGAGTGTACAGGAGTTTATCTAAGGGTTTATATACTTCGGAGGCACATAGAATTTGTAGGTAAGATCAGAGGTTGGGTGTCACTGGAGCTGTGCTTCTAAGCAAAGCACTGGATCAGATGTATCTATGAGGTGAGACTAGTTCGTATATAGACAATGTAAAATGGAGAGTACGGAGGACAAAGTCTGGAGGGTCAGGGAGATGTCCTGGGCAAGAATGCACTGGGGGATGTAAGGAGTGAGGTCAGAGGACCGGAGTTGTACTTAGATTACGGTATATGATATCAAAATACATAGGACCACTATATTTGATGGTGCAGAGAGCAGCGAAGGAAGTAATGCTGAGTGGGAGATACTCACTCTAGCTATACAAGGAGCTGTGGTTGTTGAGGAGTTGCTGGACTGGAAGAACGACCAGCAGAAGTACTGAAGAAGAAGTACTGGTGGTGAGAATCAATAGTGGAGATGCTGAAGACTCTAAAGATTGAAGGACCGAAGGACCTGCTACTTATACATGTCATGTATAAGGTTAAAACTGAGCTCTAAGAGCTAACTAGGAATGCCCATGACCCTATAGAGCTGGCAAACCAGTATTGGACGGTAAAGTATTGTATGATCTACCGTAAGAAGTAAAACCCCAAGACCTGGGTGTAGGGATATGACAATGTGTCTAGACCCATGGTAAAGGGTATGATGTCATCATCTAGACCTTAATAGAATAAGGTTTAGACATGAATGAATATGGATAGCATGAGTAATATGATATAACTATGATAATGGAAAGATAATGTCTGAATTAGAAATACCATAGTTTTAACATATGACAAGAGCCTGGAGTCCAGCTGTAATCCCTTTATTACTAGGGGCTGCATATAACAATGATAGAGGTGAAGTAGGGAGAGAAGTGATAGTCAAGTTCTTATATTAGCAACCCAAAATCCAATATGAACTCTGGCTACTTCACACAAGGCTTGCTTAAGTAATAGTTGAGACAAGAGGATGTTGGGGAATTCCAACAAGAACTTGACTGAGTTCTTGTGGTACTTCATTCAGGTTTATATATATCTAGCTACTGTTTGTACTTATTATGGCTTGGTCTGTGTGAGCTGCTTAGGGCAGGCTCTTAGGGTAAAGTGTGTGATGTCATAATGACATCATAGATCATTTTAGAAGGGTCTAGATGATGGAGATTAAATAAATGAGGTGAACATATGTGTGAGGTCTAGATCTGGTTCACATGGTCACGTGCAGTCACATGATTTGAAAGAAAGAGAAGTCACATGATATGTTACATAATTAGTCATGTGCAAGGGTCATGTGATGTGAAAAACTAAGGTTAGGGTTAGGTTCATAATAGTGGTGGTGAGGTTGCCTCAAACTTAATGGCCAATGATCCTTCATGCAGTCTAGTGGAATCAAATTCAAAGGTTTTTACTATCACAGATATCTGTTATTTCTTCTCTCATACTCCCGAAGGCACAATCTGTAATCCCTGCAAATAAATTTGAGTCATCTCAGCTTCATGCAATGAACATTGACAACCTCCATTGCATTCAGAGCAGCCCATGATACTGATTCCATTGCCTGGAACCTGACTGCATGTTCCAGCATTTTCAAAACACTAGGGTGTTTGCCCTCTTTGGCTTCATCAGCTGCCAATATCTTCTTAAATATCTTACCCTCACCAAATCAAATAATTGGCCAATCTTTATTGACTCTATCAAGAATGCCCACTAACTTCATGACATTTTAACAAAAGGGGGAAACCTCATGGCTCTTTATCTCTGATCAAGTCTGCAAGTCAAGAACAAATCATGCATGTGTAACGGTCAATGCAGTATTCTTTACTTCTCTCCTAATGAACTATACAAACACCTTATCACATTCAGTGTTTCCCAGGTAAGTTCATATAGTTTCAAATTAATTGTTCATCATACTAATATACATCAACTTCAGTCTTTCAATCTTGTGGAGTGCAAGGCATTCAGAAATCTTCTCTTGCTTCTTTGAGAGGATTTCAAGGACTCAGATATCTTACATTGTTCTAGACTATGGCAACTGATCATCATCACTTGGATGAAGTATATCATTGCACTGAAAGAGGAAATGGCAGTAAATTGTGAAGTTCTCTCACAGTCCCAGTGAAATACAAATTTGTGATCTTGACCATATATGGTGTTTTTGGAAGAGTTCTTTTTAATGGCTAATATTTGGTTTGATAATAATTGGAGATTGTTCCTTGAAATGACAGTGCACTGGATCTCAGATTCAGATGGCCCTCTAAAGCTCAGATCAGCACTAATTGCCTTCCATCAACTGTGCAGCAATCATACAGGGAAGTCTCTTGCCAAGTCATTTATATGTCTTCTGAATCACATTGGTTGCACCTCCAAAATCAGTCATATCCCATATTGTACATTCTATTATAACTCATGTTCCCTATTAAAGTCAGCCACTTCATGTTAGCAACCCAAAATCCAATAAGGACCTTGGTCACTTCACACAAGTAGACTGGAATGAGGAGGCTAATAGAGCACAAGGACGTTGGGGAATTCCAACAAGAACTTGACTGAGTTCTTGTGGAGCTAGTTGCAGAGTATATATACGTTACAAGTGTTTGTACTTATTATGGCTATGGTCCGTGCGAGCTGCTTAGGGCAGGCTCCTAGGGTAAAGGGTTGTGATGTCATAGTGACATCATAAGGTACGTAGATCGTTCTAGAAGAGTCTAGACGACGGAAATTAAATAAGCATGTAGTCCATGAGGTGTGATGTCATGGTCTAGAGCAGTCACGTGATTTGAAGGGAAAGAAGTCACGTGATACGTTTATGTAATTAGTCACGTGCAAGGGTCACGTGATGTGAAGAAGATAAGACTTAGCTAAACCCTTAGGTTAGGGTTAGGTTCGTAACACTTCATGATGGATAACACTAGTAACAACAAATCTGCCATGGCTGAGCTTGAGATATCACTATGTTAACAGGCAATTAAATTTGATGCACTTAACCAACACATTATGTGTTTTCTGCATGTAATTCATCTCTGTGTAACACATGTTGTCAAGAGTTTTACTGACCAAGAACTTACTGCAGTTGTGGAAGCATGGAACCATGCATTCCCAGATGAGGCAGAATATGATGAGTATGCCAAAGCAGTTAGAAATAATTCTGTTGGGAGGGCATGTGAAATTGTCAAGGTCATTTGTGTGTCTGAATTATGTTGAGATGAGTTCACAGACATGATGTAGGCATCAGGAAAAAATTTAAGTGCTGATATGCCCATATACATATATATAATCAAGTAGTTAACAGTCTGATATAACTTGATAAAGGTATATATAGCATCATCATTTTCTAATCATATTGTTGATGAGCAGATAATCAATTATAATCCTGGTTAGACATTTTGTCACTTGATCAACTATTATTATACTGATATAAGCTAGATAATGCTTCTATAGTTGTGATAAAGGAATAACAAGGGCTGATAGGCCAGCCATCGGGAAAAAACAAAATTCAACATAGTGCTTTGTAGCACATATACTGTAGTCCCTATAGACTCCATAGACTTTCTTCCATTTTATAGCACTCTGTAGCTCCTTCAACTCAAGGCAGATCTATGGCAGTGAACTGTAACACACCATGGTATTGTCTACAGACACTATATCAAACAATATAGCATCTTATAGTACTACCATAGACAGTTGTGGTGAGTATAATAATTGTTAGATTTGCACTATATAGAATAATGTAGTACTGAGTAGTAATCATGAGATATTATTAGCTACTATGTGCAACCAATCAGAGATTTCCTTGAAATCTCACAAGGCATTCTGGATGGCTTACCTCATGATGGTGCTTGCATTGCACCACTATTGTGGCCTGGATCAGCAAGCATGATAAGGTGCACAAAGGTGAGGGGAGGGTATGTGAGGGCTAGGGAATGTGAGCAAGTGTTAGCAGCCTGGAATCCAATAAGGACTCTGGCTACTTCACACAAAAGACTTGCTTTAGAGTTAAGAGGATGTTGAGGAATTCCAACAAGAACTTGACTGAGTTCTTGTGGAGTTGGATTCAAGGTATATACATATACTGACTATATTGTTTGTATCTATTATGGCTATGGTCCATGCAAGCTGCTTAAGGCAGGCTCTTAGGATAGAGGGCATGACATCATATGATGTCATAAGGTATATAGGTTGTTCTAGAAGGGTCTAGGCAATGGTGATTAAATAAATGAAATGAACATATGTACTGGTTCTAGACCTAGTTCCCATGGTCACATGCAGTCATGTGATTTGAAAGAAAAGAAGTCACATGATACATTATGTAATCAGTCATGTGCAAGGGTCATGTGATATGAAGAACTAAGGTTAGGGTGAGGTTTGTAATAGTGAGGGAGGGTAGATGGGTGAGAGCTAGGTAAGAGTGAGGGCAAGGGTGAGGAAGGATGGTGAGTAAGAGGAGGGTGTGGAGCAAGAGCTAGGAGAAGGCAAGTGAGGGTGGGGAGGGGGTGAGTGGGGGCTAGGAGAAGGCAAG